>JADRCH010000056.1:2814615-2871655 GCA_019843965.1 Rhynchomys soricoides | reverse complement strand
TTCCTGTTTAATTCAAGATTCTGGGGAACTGATTCATACTTACTGTCAGTTGTTTTGCAAGCCCAGTGATTTTGGAAGTTTGACTTTATCAGGGAAGGTTAAAATGCAGGAAGGAAATGCAGATTGAAAACGAATACAGAGCACGATTTCAGAAAACTGCTGAACATCTCACGAAGAGTCTGAGTTGGTATTTTATTTTTACCCACATTTACATTAGTGTCTGTTGCATAATGAACTGCAGAAGATACACTTGATATCTCAGAGACCGTCAGCAGTTTTGAATGGAGCCAACTCTTTCTAAATGCAATGTTGTCAGTAAAAATAAACTTTCTGTATCAGACTAAATCTAGACACGCCTGGATTATGACATTCATTTGCTGCATTGATAACCAGTGTGTGATGAAAATTAAACAGAAGCATTTGGGCCTCCATGGCCTCAGCATTCCCATGTCACCCCTGATGCTATAGATACTCACCTGTATCCATCAAGGTGGGCATGTGGAGTAATCTTGATTGTAAACATGATGACCTTTAGAATTACCAGGGAAAATAATTTGTCTGCTCCTAACATGTCTGTAAGAGATTATCTAAGTTGACTGAAGTATGTGAGAAGACCCACTTACTTATGTTTTGTTGATGTAGTATTTCTACTAAATACTATTCTGTGTGCTGTGGTTTCAGATGGATGAAACAAGAAAGAGTGTCTGCCATCTTTCTTTGGTTTTTGCAGATGCAACATGGACAGCAGTCTCCTGTTCTTGTTGTCAGGCTTTCCCTGGCTTAATGAATTTCAATCTTGAATCTTGAGGCAAAATAAACCCTTTCTTCTTTAAGTTCCTTCTTGTCAGATGTTTTGTTACAGCAGCAAGACAAGGAAGTAATACAGAGAGTCTCTGTCAGTTGTCAGCTACTTATTTTTTCTTCCCTTCTACCCAAAGACTTTGGGATGGGAAGGGTGACTTATTCTTGTCATGGGATTTCCTTCTCCTCTAAGAAATCTTTTATGTAGGTATCAGATTTTTTGGACTCTATGAAAGAATAAAAAGTTTAACTTTATACATGAAATTATATTGTATATATCACTTAATTGAAGTAAGTTATGGTCCTTGAAAAGAATGCAGAAAAAAAAAACCTTAAAAAAAACCCCAAAACCCCAAGCTTTTACCCAGTTCTGCAGTTAACTTTATCCCAAGTAATTCCACCTTCTCCTCCACTGATGCCGCAACAGGCTCCAGTGAATGCAACTTTGTGAAGTTTTAAGACACTGCACATACCCACTGTTCAATTCATGGAGGAAGATGGATGAAATCCCCTTTATTAACTTTTGCCTCTCACCTGACTCATCGACTCAAATAGCATGTGCATCACCAGGCTATTTGTTCGTGGATGTAAACAAAGAATCACCCAGCACACTAATTGCTGTTGAGTTAGAGACCATTGATAAACGTACTGAAAGAGCACTTTTGTATACACTTACCTTATTTTCAGAGGAAAAATAAAGTAATAATTTCCAGTTTCATCACTAATTCCCTTTTTCTTTTGCTAGACATTACATGCTTTGTTCATATATTTGGCTGTGAAATATTACTGACAAAGAAAAATGGGTACCAGAGAGATGAGTCAGTGGGCATGGCTCACCTGGTTACTAGCAGGTCATGAAAGTAGCTCAAGCTGTTTGGTCCTCCATAGTTTTGAGCCAGCATGTATTTATGTTTTATATTTTTTCATCTAGTTTTGTGCATGGGCTTCCTAGGGACTTGGTATTCTTCTATTCTCATCTCTCCATTACTCTGTGTCCCCCCGCCCCCCTTTAAAACTCATTTAGCTTCCTTCCCTTTTCATCTAAATTGTTCTTCTTTATTAAGTTAGACAGACACATTTTCACCCTGACAGTAGAAAATGCTGCTTAAAATAATTACGTAATAAAGTTTGCATAACAACTACTTAGAGGGTAGGTCCATTTTTTCAAGTTCTCTTGTAGGCAATGCCGAATTTTAAATTTATGATTTAAAGTCTGCTTTTACAGCTAAGGATGTAGCTCAGCAGCACAGTGCTTGCCTAGCATGCATGAGCTCATGGGCTCAATTCCTAATGTGGAAAAATGGATATGTACTACTCAAGGTTGGGCTGAGATAAATCTTTTATATGTACTTCATGGGCTGAGCATGAGGAGTATTTGATATAAAGTGATAGCTCTGCAGATTTGGCCAGTTCTAACAAAGTTATTACAACCTCCTTTGTGTCTAAACCACATATGTCATATGTTTATTCTATGTAAGAAATCCAAGTCCTCAGATTTCTTTAAGATGTTTGTTCCCTGCCCCTCTTTATATTCTAATCAGATTTGCTTCATTGGAAAACCACACTCTGACTGAGAACAACATGTTTCCACCCTCTTGTTATGACTAACCGCTTTCTCTGCTCTCATGACTTCATTGCTAGCTATAATATTATGAAGTCAGTTGTTTTCCTTTCTGATGGTGCCATCTGTTAGACTAACTACACATTCCATGGTTTCCCCAGTCCACCCTTTCTTCTGCCTGAAAACAGTACCACCCTGGGGACATGTTTTCCATTTTCTATGGTAAATCACCTTGAGTTATATTCTGTCCATAGTTGTAGAGTTTGATTTTGACACAGTACTACCTATTTGCCATATTAAAATAATGAGACCACTTTTGAGTATAAGTTAGAAACCACTTTGAAATCTGGCTTCAGGCCAGAAGGTTTCTTCTTAGCTGACATGGCGGAGGAATGTTCTGCTGCTGACTGGTGTAAGGGGGGGTTAAGAGGCAGTGGTATGACAGCTACTTTTCTCTACCTCTCTGTCCTGCTGCCTGTCTTCTTAACTCTCAGGCAGAGTCTGTGTTGGTACTATATTTTTTGTGTCTGACATCCTCAATGCCTTGAATCTACCTCAAAGAAGGAGACCATCCTGAGACAGCCTCTCCAGCACCTTCACCTATACTCTGCCACCCTGATCCTGCCCACATCTAAGTTCCTTTCTTGCTAGTTTAGTACCTTTCTAGGTCAGAACAAGGACCAATATAAGCCCTGAATGCCTAATGAAGAGATGAATCTCACTTGGACTCTGAGTCTAGGAAAGATTGTTTCTCATCTTGATGTTATGAGAAAAGGAATATTGATAGTTGATATTGGGAAAATAAATGGCACATGATCCTCAAGAAAATGTTTATTATGGATATCTTTCCACTAATTTTTTTAAAATGTAAACATTTTTCAGGATAAAATCTGGTTTAATCTAACTAAAACCATGATCACTTTATTTCATGAAACTTTGCCTCAATTATTCTAATCAATAATCAGACCTTGATCAACTAGAGAGGTGTCTCCATTCTCCAGTTGCTCTTGTTTCTAATATGTTCCCCTGTTGTGTAAAATTGCTTGTTGTATCTGTTTTGTAAAACCTCAATATTTTCGTCAATACTTTATGCCCTCCCACTTGCAAAACACCTTCTTTGGCCATTCCAGCCCTCGATCTTCTACTTTAATATCAATCTACAAGTGATTTTGTTGTTTATAAACCATCTTCTTTTTGTGGAATAATCTGCAAGCCTCCCAAACTACCACTTGTCTTTACTCTTTCTAACTTAGGTGTGACATGACATTATACTTACCTCCAAACCTGGACCTACAACACTACAGAGTCCTGAAGCTACAGAGTGACTACAGGCTGAAAGAAAATAAGAAGTCCACTTAGAAGTTCTGGAAAGGAAAAGCCAGAGAACAAAGACTGGAATAAGTATCTAATTTTTAGTATCTAGAATAGATGATGTCACATACTAACAAGCATGAAGAGTTTTCAGGAAACATGACATTACCTAATAGGCAAAATATATAGAAGGAAGCTGACTGCATAGTAACCAGCATGTGATAACTCTCAAATGGAAAATCCATAATAACTAATTTAAGGACAACTGATGGTTTTTGAGAGAAAAGTGTGAAATTGTTCAATACTCTGCCTGAGAAACTTAACAAAGATATAGAAGCAATTGGAAGTGCCAAGCGGGGCTGAAGAGATGGCTCAGTGAGTAGGGTACAAGGACATGAGGTCCCTATACCCACAAGAATGCAAGGCATAGTAAAGCTTTTCTGTAATAGTGGAGCTTGGAGGGTGGGGCTTGTGGAGATGTAAACTGGTGAGTCCCAGGAGCTAGCTAGCCAGGCATACAGTTGAAGCAAGGAGCTCTAAATTCAGTGAACAGACTCTTGTTCAAAACATAAGTCATAGAGTGATAGGCAAAAAGCCCATAACAACCTCTGACTTCTACATGAGCATGCACACACATGAACATGTATATCTCATACACATACAGCATACACGCAAAACCCCAAATTAAAAAATATTTAACATTCACAAATGCATATAATTTGTCTGGACCCAATCTACCTTTCATTCCCATCTCTTCAATTTTCCTCTAGACTCTTGGTCTCCCTCCCAACGTTATGTACTTCCTTTCTGTTTTTAAATTTAATACCAACTGAGTCCATTTGTTGATTCCCATGTCTGTGTATAGGTCCATCTACTGGAGGATGGGTAGCCTCCCAGTTCTTATAGCCCCAAAGAAAAGTGGCTCTCCCTTTTCCAGAATCCATCAACTGTCAAATAGCTAATCATGGGGTTCAGATTCCATGACTTCCTCCCCTAACCATGGTGGAATTTTGGCTGATTTGATCTTGTGCACACAGTCCCAGCCACTGTTGAGTTTGTGTGCAATTGCACTGTCATATCTGGAAAATTTTGTTTTGCTAAAGACATCCACTGCCTCTGGCTCCAACAATCTTTCCATTCTCTCTTCTATAGTGCTTCCTAAGCTTTGGGAAAAAAAGAGAATGATGTAAATGTTCATTATACTCTGTATTAATCACCATCTACTGCAAAAAGAAATTTCTCTGATGAAAGTTGAGAGATATTCTCATCTGTGTATAAAAGAGCTTAGGGGACAGTTTATTACTATGTCCTTCTGGCAGAATAATAGTACTAGGTTTTCCCCTAGGTTCTATGACCTACGTATATATCTTAGGAATACTCTACAGTTGTAAGTGTCCATATAGCATTTTCAAAAGTATTGAATGATAGTTATCATTCTTCATACTTCCTCTTTCTTCTCCAGCACATTGGGCTATGTATATATTAGTATTTAGATTTTTGAGTTATTTGTAAAGTTGAGCAGAAAATCTTGAACTGAAAAATTCACTAAGAGGAATGGGAAATACAATAGAAAGAAGGAACTCATGGCAGGATAGGTCAACCAGACGACAGAATTATACACCAGGAAGATAGACTATCTGAAAATTCTTAGTTCAAGGTAACAAAAAGAATGAATAAGAATAAAGAAAGCGTAGGAGAATATCATGACACTATTGACAGAGAAAATATTTGGCTTATTTGGGTTGAAGAAAACCTGAGAATAACAAAGATGTAGATAGCTTATTCAAAGAAGAAGAAGAAGAAGAAGAAGAAGAAGAAGAAGAAGAAGAAGAAGAAGAAGAAGAAGAAGAAGATTATTCCCCAAACCTAAAGGATACAAATATACCAGATACAACAAGGTAAAAAGTCACTAGTTGGATTTTTTTCTCTAAATCTATCCCAAGATGTCTTATGATCAAGTTTTTAAAGACCAACACTAAAGAGAAGGTTCTGAAAGCTGCAGAGGGAAAAAAAAAGTTACAACCTCAAGAATATCCAGAATTAGCTGATAGCTGATTTGTCTGCAAACACTATAGACAGGGAGAGAAGCACATGAGTTTTCACATAATTCAAAAAATAAAAGCTTTCCACCAATAGCAAGGTACCAAACACTGCCTTTTATAAATACAGAAAGGACAATGGGATTCTCAGATAATCTAAAGTCAAGAGAATAGTCTTCCCCCAGACCTGACCTCAAAGAGAAGGAAAGGCTTCTGAATGAGACAGAAGACAGAGTGCAATAGACTAAATCTCACTGGGAAGAGCAGTTGCAAGCAGATTTTCCCTCCTCCTACACTGCAGGCTTGGTGTGCAGTTAGAAGCAGTATCTACAGAAAGAGGCTAGGAACTAACTTCAGAGAGACAGAGAATCAAATATCAGGTACTATGCCAGGATCCCAAAACAAATGCACTTTTGTATTAGTGTATCCTTTCCTGTTCTCTCTTCCTCTCCCCCTTTAGTAATATATATCATATTAAGGTGGTTGTCATTTCAAAATACTTGTTAACTCAAAATGTATTTTTAGTAAGTTTCAGTACTCATAAAACTAACAGCTATAATAAAGAAGAACAAAATAAGTAACAGAGAAAGTATTGTTGGAGCTAACCAGGAACAAAGGATAAGACAGGACAGGAACAACACCCAAACTGGACAAGGTGTGGAATGTCTGCACTATAACGATTGAGGGATAGTTATCTTGAGTTCAAATGGCCGAATTCACCAATTGGTGATGGTACAAATTTGTAACTCCAATCTCACAAACAGAGAGAATGAGGTTCGGAGGTCAAGTTTACCTCAGGTATTAGTGAGTTTGATACCACTTTGTACAACAAGAGATCTTGCCTCCAAAACGACAAACAAAAAAGGCACAGAGTGACATGTATGTATATATGTATGTATATTTTAAATTTACAATGTATTTTATTGGTTATTTGAGCATTTCACACAATGCACCCTGATAACACTCATGTTTGGTCCTCCCAGGTCCACCCCACATTCTTGTTACATCTCTCAAGGAAAAGAAGAAGAACAGCAAGAAAACAAAATCAAGTTCAATTTCTGTTACCATATACTTACTTGACATATTCCCAGGGGCCAGTCACTTAAAGAAAATGGAGCCCGTCCTCACCCCCTACCCCTGCTAGGAGTCAGCACCTGTGATGAACTGCTCTTCAGGGTCTCTATCACAATTTTTAAGAGTTTTCTTTTTAATGACTTTCTGTCTAGACTGTTTGGGGAGGGGAATGAGTGAGGAGAGAGGTTGTTGCAGAAGCCCTCCATGTCTCGCATTCTCAATTGTGAGTCTGTAGGAGTTACTTAATTGTTACTCAGGCAAGACCTGCATGTGCATTGCTAAGAAGAAACTTCATGTTTAAGGGTATGCATAGACAACAGGTAAAGGTGTGGACTATGATATTCATGGAGCAGAGCCCAGGGTAAAGCAAGTTTAAGTCACAGCCTAGACTTTACAACAAAAGTTTTAAAAGGAAACCACAGAAGCCATTAGATCATGTTTAAAATTGACTCAGCAAAAGGAAATAAAAATCATAAAAACTCTATAACATATACATGTATAAATCCCATAGACATTATATAGTGTATACAGATCTCAAAACATCATATGGTTCTCCATTAGTTTTGTATAAATTTAGACTTTAACATATTATTAAAAGACATTTAGTAATGGTAAGAAGAAAAATTATTTTCATAAATCCATTTTTCATCTCATCTTTACTTTTTCTTTCTTTATATATTGCAGAAATATTTTTAAATATGTAGGTTATTGCATGATTGTCTCATACAAAATGATCACTTAATGATTTATAGATGTAATAAATTATCTATTAGTTAATGAGAAAATCATGATAATAAGCATTTACAAGTGATTTTATGTGGTGATAACATTTCCATTTAAATAGCTCTGGGCTGCCTTTATATTCTCCATATTCAAAATAAGGAATGGCTATATAAAGCATTACTTAAAATATTATTTCTTGATTCCATATAAATTTCACATACCAGCCAATTTAATCTTAAAATTTACTTTTGTACAGATTACTTGTAGTTTTGCAACCTTTGCCTATGTTCAGGCCTAGCCTCATTATTGAAAACCAAGAGAGGAAACATCCATTGTGAACATACACAACAAATTGAGTTCCTTTAAAAATGTTTAAGGATTACTGTAAATGTAAGGGAATGAATCATATTATTGTCTAATGTGTGTGGTACAGTAAAACATAGGGTATTATAATAAATCTCTGGTGGATTTATGATAGTCCAATTAGAGTAGACTGATCAGATTTTTGGAAAGCAATGTGGTATTCTTCGATTTTCTTGGCCAGGAGAATTCTTTCTTGCTATTAATATCTCCCAAGCCTTGACAGCTAATTCTTACTGGGTTTGTTCAATCGATCATGCTGTTCCATTTTTTTCCATGCAGCAAATTCAACCAAAATATTGTTTATGGGGAGCGTCTATACAATCTGAATTTGAAGCAATGGGGTTTATTCTAAAGTACTTTAATGTAGTGTCTGAATGTGAATCACACATAGAATGTCTCTGATCCTTGTCGGAGTGTATGAAAAGGCTCACATTTAAAGTGCATGCTTACACTATATGCAGAAGACATGGTGAGCAATATGGTTCCTGGGATATGGAGTGGGCTGAAATGTGGAAGCTAAAGATAGTGAAGGGGGAAACATGGTCAGTGAGGTCAGAAGGTTCCCTTGCTCTATGTGCCTGCTTCCTGGCCTGCCTGAGAGGGAAGGCTAATGGGACAAAGGCAGGAGAACCTTGCCTGTGTCACAGAGCAGTGGGTTCTCTGTGTTTACTTGGAGGCAAAGCTCTTGTTCTTTATCACCATTTCAGCTCGGTGGTCCCAATGGATGACACTTCTCTTCCCTTTTCTTCCTTTGGTGGAAAGACCAGTCCTTTACTTAGTCTGTTTCAGGAGCTGCCCAGTCTCTCATCACTGGGAAATCAGATTCAAATGCCTCTCTCTAGCATTATAATCATAGGTCAGTTCTTAAATCATTAACCACATGATGATAAGCAATATTACATGGGAAATATATATTATATAGCTATAATAGTGAACAGTGGTCAGAAGACATGAAATCCATGAGAACATCAAGATCTTTAACACATTATGTTAAAAGAAAAATGGAGAGTAATGATTTTATATGTTTTTTTGTACATTAATTTTTTTATTTATTCACTTGAGAGCCTGATCACAGCCTCCCCTCTCTCCTCCCCTCCCAATTCCACACTTATGCCTCCTACCAACCTCGCTGGTACATCAAGTAATAGCAGGGCTAAGTGCATCCTGTCCCTCTGAGCCCAGACAAGGCAGTGCAGCTACAGGAAAGGGATCCAAAGGCCCACAACAGAGTCAGAGATAGCCCACATTCCATTTGTTAGGGAACCCACATGAAGGTCAAGCTGCACATCTGCTACATATATGTAAGGGGACTAGGTTTGGCCCATGAATACTCTTTTATTGACAGTTCAGTTTCTGTGAGACATCATGGACCAGGTTAGTTTACCCTGTATGACTTCTTGTGATGTCCTTGATCACTCTGGCTCCTTCCTCACAACCTCCACAAGACTACTTGAGCTCTGCCTATTGTTGGGCTCTGCATCTCTGCATCTGTTTCCTTCAGCTGCTGGATGAAGCCTCTCAGGTGACAGTTATTCTAAGCTCCTCTCTGCAAGCACAGCAGCATATCATTAATGGTTTCTCTCTCACATAGGATGGGTCTTATGTTGGGCCAGTCATTGCTTGGCCGTTCCCTCCATCTCTGCTTCATCTTTACCTCTACACTTCTTGTAGGCAAGGAGAAACTTTGAGTCGAAGGTTTTTCAGGTGAGTTTGTGTACCCCTCCCTCCACTGAAAGTCCCACCTGCCTAGCAGAGGTGACTTCTTCAGGTTCCGTATCCCCAGTTGTTAGGAGTCTCAGCTAGTGTCACCCCCAAAGACTTCAGGGAGTCTCCCCCATTCCAGAGCTGCCTTCCCCCCACCAATTTCTGTTCCCTTGGGAAATGTGGTGGAGGTATTTTATATAAATTTTAATTCCCAGATTATCTAACTCTATGCGAGGATGACTATTAGTAAGGAAAATTTCTCAAGATAACTTGAGAAAATGTACATTAAATAGTGTGGGTGATATGGGTAACAGATGGGAGGAGACTAAAGGGAAATCATGTAACCTAAACAATGATGCATCCATTATAACAACACACCACAGACTCAGAAATAAAAATCAAAGCCCTGTATCACCTCTTCTATCCAAATGAAGGGAGGAAGGAAGGCAGGCAGGAAGGAAGGAGGTTAAAACTGAGTAGTGAAGGTCCAAAGTCTGTTTCCCACTAGATTTAACTAATCTATGAATTTATGCAGATGAAGCCACTTTTGATTTTCAGATTTTCAAGTTTCTGTCTGTTGTCTGCTTACCCTGGAGAGTCAGAAAGTGCTTTGTACCCCAGTGACTTTGGAATCCTGTTGTTGGAGTTCCCCTTAGCATCTGTCAGAGGGAGAGGAGTTATGGACCTGGTTTTCCTGTGATATAGATGAGATGTTGCTGCTCACACAGCTTGAAAGTACTTCACAGCTTCTGCACTCTTTTGATTTGCTGTTTGGCATCAGAAAAATAGAGTAGAGAAGAGAGGAAGTGCAGACACTGGGTCTGCAGGCACCTCTTTATGCTCTGACCACTGTCAGGTGATTGACATTGTTTCATTAGCATCTGTTAAAAGAGACTCATTATTCATATGACCTGTGCAGGAGAAAGATTCCCATTCAGCTGTAATTACAAACACTGAAAACCAGAGGCAATGTCCCATGGAGCTCAGGAAAGCAGCTGTGCCACCAACCAGGACACCAGCCCTTGTCCTCAAAGTCCGTTCACTGCAAAGTTGCATGCAAAAAGGCATTGGAATATAACAGCCATAGTAATGAAGCTTCCATTTGGAAATATGTGTCTTAGCTCACACTGGGAGTGGAAAAACACAATGGGTCTAATTTTAAAGCACACTATGAGAGAAAACAGTTGAAAAGTTGATATTCACAGAGTAAGTAAATTACTATTTTTAAAAATGGGTCTCTCCATAAAAATCTTAGAATGATTATGCCAAATAGACTTAGTCTTGAATTTTGTTTGACAAAACTGTGATACCACACATTTATCATAGTTATGTGGCTTTACATTGCTAGAGCTACAAACACAGGCTCCACTGTGCATCTCCCTGTAGTTTAGGAAGGTCGTTTACTTCTGCCATTTCAACCTTACAGTTTCTTGAAAAGGAGATGTTTCTTTGTGAGTCGTTTAGAGTTTTGGAAATTGAGGTTCCAAGTTCACATGGCTCAGGATATTTTCAGACCACCAAGTTGCTTGAATGTTCCCCTCAATTTCCTGGGTTATAAAACCATGGGCTTCATGGTACATCTCAGCTCTGTTCTGGTATAAATTGCTATCACTTATACTTGCCTAAATGTAAAGTGACTGGGTCTGTTTATGCAGGCCAAGCCTTTGGATGGCTGGCATAATATGAGGTGGTAAATGTTTGATTGGTGACAACAGGAGCAAGACTTTCCTAATAACAGTGCACAAGTGTTCACGTCCAAAAGGCCAAGTGCCAGTTGTCGGCTTTGTAGAATTCGGAGGGAGGTAACTGCACATGAGCCAATGAAAGGGAGATTACACATATGATTAGAATGAGATTCCTTGGTCTACCCAACATGTTAGCTACTCAGGCTACTCCCTGTATCATATGAGGGAATGTGGAAGTTGCATGAAGTATTGAATATCACTAGGACTTATTAATATACTGTTTTCCATATAAAGACTGATGTGTTTCCCAAATGTGAAGTCTACCCCTGGGCACTATATTTATGAAGTGTAAAAAGTTTCCCCAGTGCCAAGAGGTCAGCTTTCATAGAATAGGAATCTCTGCTTCCACTTGGGTTTGGAAAGTTCTCTGGAGCAACAAGGATAGTGCAGTTGTGCCTCTGCCAAAGCGCTCACCAGACTACCTCAGCCTTGACCTTCTGGGCAAAGGCCGGCACACCAGATACCCTTCAGCAGACACACACAGGAGGCAGGGATTTGGTTACTGAAATAATCTGCAGGAATGCCATCCTTTACTCTCCATTTCCTTCCACAGAACCCTGGATTCCCTAGTTCACTTGCTCTCTTCTGTTCAAAGATGGGAGGACGGCTGCTAGGACTTGACCAGTGCTTTGTGACTCTCTTTTCTCCATTCTCTGTTGAAATAGAGCCAGCCAATCAATCCTGTTTTGAGACTCAATTTCTATGCTCTTTGTAAATGCCCTCAGCCATCTTTGAATGATGTGCCTCTCAGAAGTGAAATGGAGCAGCACGCTTGGAAAGGCATGGCGAAATGAAGAAAACGAATGGCTTAAACAAAATATGCTGCAGTCGAGAGATAAGAAAATGTATGGAAAACATTCTGCCAGTCAAGTCAAGTCTATAGCCTTTAAATTGAGTTCTATAGAGAAAAAGAAAAGCAGAAAAAAGAAATCTAGAGAAGAGCTGCCAAATGTGTGTGTTATAGTGTCCACTAAATTGAAAGCCCTTGTTAAGGTGTGATTGAACTGTTACTGCGAAGCTGGGAGCTGAGGTACCGTTGAATGAGGACGGGGCAAAGATGGAAACCTATCTATCACGGCCCAGCAGCTGTGTTTATGTGCAAGCAAGGAAGCTTGTTGGCCTGGGTCCCGGAGGAGTTCTGATCTTGGTGGGTGGCCTCCCAAAGGGTGGAGGTGGAGAGAGACCTAAGCTCCTGCACATTTAGACTTTAAGTCTTCATTCCTGCTGCACGTGCAAAGAACAGAGAGTAACTGTAGCACGGATGTAAGAAGGCGGCAAACAGGTGGATCGCTTTCACTGCAGAGCAGGGCAATTGATCGGGACCAGTTCTTAGGCTCCCTTTTCAGTGGCAAATTCATTTTCAGCAAGAAAAAGTAACAAGCGCGTGTGGCATGATGTTAGGTGGTGAGAAGAGAGTGGGGATTGCTTAGTTCTAATGAAAATGACTTTCACATTATGTGAGAATGAACCTGAGATAATCAGCTTGTTAATTCATTATGAATGAGAATGGAAGCCCATTCCCAAACTTTACAGTTACATTCAAACCAATACTAGTCAATAGGGACAGGTGATATTTTTTGACTTTACATGTAACTGAATTCCAACACAGATTTCTGAATTTGGTAATATTGTTCACCCATTTTAAACACAGTAGGCTTCCTAAGGTGGTAATGGAGCTGACATTCAAATTCACAATTGCTATGCCCACATGCCTACTTCATAACCACCATGGAGCAGAGAAGTCCGCCTTTACTTATGACAGCAATATTTCAATCTATTGTTGTGGCTCAAAAGGGAGATGTTTTCTGAAGGCTCATTTGTTTAAACACTTGGTCTCCAGCTGCTGCACTGCTTCTGACAGTTATGAATCCTTTAGGTGGTGGATCTTGCCAGAGGACATAGATTACTAGGAATGGAACAATACTTCAGAGCGTGACTCTGCTCCCTATCTGCTCTCTGCTTTTTGACTTTGGCAGAAATGCGACCAGGTGTGTCACATTTCTGCTGCATGTCTTTTATATTGTGATGGATCTTATTCCAACAAGACAGAATAAACACTGTGTCCCTTGAGTTACTTTTTTTAAAAAGTCAGTATTTGGTTACAACAAGAAGAAAGTAACCAATAGATTCATAAAGTAAACATAATTAACTAATGGTCTGACAGCTCATTGGTTAAGAGCACTTACTGTTCTTCCGCAGGACATGTGCTCAGTTCCCAGTACCCAAATCAGTTAGCTCATAGACCACTGTAAACTCAGCTCCAGGATATTTGATGTCCATTTGTTATTCATATGTATATTCATACACAAATAAGAAAAAATACTAGTAGGAAACATGCATTGGATTAACCTTATCTAGGAAAATGCCAGAGTTTGAATGCTGAGAAGTAATCTGGATATCAGTTTTCAGTGAAAGATTTTTCTATTTATAAAATAGGACACTGTGACAACTGAAGATCATCTGTTCCAATTTTATACAAAGAAAAAAATTTAAAGCTGTGAGATTATGTTTGATTGGAATATGTGAGAATTGTCCTCATACTTGGCTAGACATTGGAATTTCTTAGCGGACTTTAAAAATGTGTAGACATCCAGGTCCTACTCCAGAGACTGCTTTCAACTAGTCCTGGGTGTGGCCTAAACAACTGATGTTTCACAAGATGTCTAGAGGTGCCTAATGTTGGCACTTGCTACAGCAAACCATTAAGCAGTGCTTGCCCAGAAGGCCGTATCATTGTAAGCCAGATTTATATGCAGGAGTCAGGCTGGTACATACATCATTATATCAGCAGTGTCTCATAGCAATCAGCATGTAGTGGCTACTTGTAACTTTAAATGTATTTTAATACTGATGACAGATCATACAGGAGATTTTTCTTCAAATCATAAGACATTATATGGAGAGTCTGTAACATTTTTACTCAATTTAATGTCTTCATTGATAACTTTTATGAATATTAAATGATATATAGTTACCTAAAGGTAGATGGCTAGACCATCTACCTTTACAGATAACAGTGTCTATATTTTTCTAAGGCAAAGAAAACACAAATTGCTATTCATAGTCATATATTTGAGGAAACAGTACAGGATAAAATGACATAAGAAAATAAAGAGTAGCTAACTGAATTTCTCTCTATACCCTCAGTAAAAAATCAAAAAGACCCTTCTAGGCCTTCTTTGCCCTTGGTACCCTAGTCTTCTTGCACCTTGCCCACTTCGCTCTGTCTTAATGATTGAAGCATCCACTGAAAAAACCTACAACCATCTTGCTGACTGTCCTAGAGCTCACATTTAATTTGGTGACACCTTCATCACATAGGACATAACTCTTGAAAGCTCAAGTCTGTGAATCATTCTGTCTTTCTCTGATGTGTCATGGGGTCATGACTCTTGACAAGTCCAAATTCTGCTTTCCTGGAATTAGTCAGTTTTCTGTTTTTACACTTACAGTCAACCATAGCTATGCAAAGATCTCAGGTGCATGTTTGCCAAGAGTTACTATTCCTGATGAATTATATATGAGCAATTTCTTCAGCTACCAGTGCAATAATATACTCTCATGAGCAACTGCAAATTCTTTGTCTGTATCCTAGTCTATTTTCCTGTTGTTATAATTTTTAAAAAGCAACTTAGGGGAGAAAAGATTATTTCACCTCACAGTGCAAGGGCCAGACTGTGAAGGCAGCTAAGTCAAGGAGGCAGGACCCTAAGCATCTGATGATGAAGACAGGTGAGTGAGTGCTTGGACTCAGTTAGCTTTCTTCTTTTGATACAGTTCAAGACTCCAAACCCCAAACGATAGCACATGCTTTGTGTTTGGGTCTTGCCTCTTCAATGAACTAAACGTGATCTTTTACAGGAATGCCCAGCAGCTAAACAACCCTCTCACAGGTGTGCCTGGAAGCTCTCTCCTAGCTAATTCCCGATCCTGTCAAAGTGACAGTTACCATCATAGCCTTCTCTTCAGTCACCCGGAAACATTTATAAGGGACGAAGCTTTCCCATTGTTGACGATCACGTAACACTGATGACTGACTTGGTGAGTACATTTTTTCTTAAGAGGTGATAATTGAATGGCTGTATAATATTTTTTGTGCTGACAATATATAAACTAGTTTTAGATTATGAGGTATATTTACTTTCTTTTAAAAATAATACTTGTTAAGGTCATCAAACATTATTAACATTCATCTATTATTTGCAAGCCAAATTCGATCCATGCTATTGTATGTGTGCATGTGTGTTCTTTTAGTCATCATAAAAAGTCATGAACTTAATGCTATTATTATCTCTAGGTTATAGATAGGGAAAGGAAGAGGGATGGAGATAAAATTTAAATTCCTGTAGTTTTATTCTGGAAAATGGTCTCTTTACTATTATATCTTATTAATGTGCACACATAGTGATGCCCTAACTAATAGTATGTTTCATATTTCACTTTTATTTTTGTCCAGCATTTAAACTCTGCACACAACATTATTGGTCCATTAGTTTCTGTCTTGTTTTTATTGGTTCAGAGTTTTCTGCTGGGTGTGAGTTCCCTCACCTGGCTCGTTCTTTCTTTCTTTCTTTCTTTCTTTCTTTCTTTCTTTCTTTCTTTCTTTCCTTCCTTCCTTCCTTCCTTCCTTCCTTCCTTCCTTCCTTCTTTCTTTCCTCTGATGCAATCTCTTTCTTTTGTAACCCTGCTTCCATTTTGAATTCTTTTCTTAGCAGAAGTTTCCAAACAGAAAACTCTCTAGAACTCTCTCCACCTTACACCTCCTTATTTTTTTAGCAGCTACTCCAAATCTGACATTTTTATGATTGTCTTTCCTTTAACACAAAAATCGTGTTATTTTATTCCCTCAACCTGCTTTGCAATAAAGTAATTAAAATGAAACTGTGATGAGTACGTTAATGGAAACATTTAGATTCAGACAACATTTTATATCCTATTAGAATTATTTTTCACCAAAGTGAAATTTTGTTGTTTACAATTTATTGTTACATCTATGGCTGATCCACATGTGCATTTGAGAGAAATTATTTTATTCTCTATAACCACAGATTTCTGTCTTACCTCAGCTTGAGATGGAAATTGCAAGATAGCAGAAAAATAGGCAGGGTTCATTATAGAGACTTGTACAATAATCAACAACTCCAATTACATGTGGAATGTACCCTATTTTCTCTTTCTTTTCTGCCTCCTCTATGCCACTATAGAAGGGTGACACTAACCTGAATGGAGGTGATGCTCATATTGTACTGGTCTAAGATGACACTGTCCAGGACTGCATACAAAGTCTCCTATCCAAGAAGGATGGCCATGTGCTTGGGCCTTTGTAAATAAGGATTATCTTTATAAAATTGCCTTTTCTTGTTCTGCTTCTCCCAGAGACAGCAACATTCTACTGGGTTTAGTAAAAATAGCAACTTTGCCATTCATACCTTCCCTGCAAGTATTTCTTGGCTATTGCGAATAGAGAAACAGTGAACAGAGATGAACTAGCATATCTGTGGAAGGAGTCCCTTGGGTATATGACCAGAAGTGGTATAGGTGGATTATGAGAGAGATCAATCTCTAGATTTTAGAGGAACATCCACACTGATATCCACAGGGTCTGTTCCAGTTTGTACTCTCATCAGCAGTGAATAAACATTTCCTCTTTCCCCTACACATGCCAATATTAGTTGCCAATTATTTGATCTTGGTCATTCTGACTGGGGTAAGATAAACTCACAAAGTAATTTTAATTCGCATTTCTACTGATGTTGGGTATTTAAACATATTTCTTAGAATTTTTATTTCATCTTTTGAGAAATCTCTGCATAATGCCATGCTCCATTTTTAAATTGCATTATTTGTTTTCATTATACTGCTAATACACCACTGTATCTTGCAGGCTGGTCACCACTGTAGATCAACGGTTTTGTAGCTAGGTTGCCACTAACTTTTCTCCTTTAGGAGTGTGCAGAATATCTTCCAGTATCATGAATATTATTACATAGGGGTGAAGGCTCTAGATAGGGGTCATTTTGTCTTCTCTGTTTTCAATGAGTTGTGCAGGTATTGTCTTCAGTAGTAAGGCCTTACTGTCATGAGTGGAGAGAAACAAATCACCTTTGCAATGGCCTAGGTTGTTTAGGGATTCCCACTGGACCCCTTTGAATAACAACTTGATTAGATGTGACCCATTCCCAGTACTGGAAGCTTAATTTGTCAGTGGGAGATGTCTAGTTGGAGCTCTGCTTGATCCACTGTTTCCAGCCTCCACTCCCTATCCTTGATGAGGTTTGGGAGCTATACTTTGCTAAGGGTTTAAGGATGAGTATTTAAAATATAGTTGGAAATTAAACTTGTTGGGGAAGTATCAGTAGTAGTTGAGTGGAGAAGAAGATATGATACAGGCTATATTAATAAAGAAATACTCAAATATATGTTTGGGGGGGAATGAAATACGGATTGCCAAATGTGGTTCTCCTTAAGGTCAATGCAACCCATCTTTTACTGGCTTGAGTACTTTTTCTGAATATATCAAAAAATGAAGATGAAGAGATATGACTCTAATAGTCTTGGGATATATTTTTTTTCCATATATATATATATATATATATAAAAATGACCTTAATATCCTTTGGTCTGACAATGTTAGGTTTATTGCTGTTAGAAAATGAAAATAAGAAACTTTTCCTATCCTTACATGGTACTCAGACAAAATCCATTATGGAGCTAATTCTCTTCACTCTGATGGTTTACTAGTGGGCAATGACTAAGTCCTTTGACTCAATTCAACTTTAGGCTCATATGATATACTGGGGAAATAGGAAAAATGTCTTCATAGTAAATCCCTACATCTTAGAGGATTTACCTTCTGAATACTCAGGGTTTTTTTGTTTTGTTTTGTTTTGTTTTTGTTTTTTTGATTTTGTTTTTTGTTTTTTATTTTTGTTTTTTGTTTGTTTGTTTTGTTTTTTGTTTTTTTGTTTTTTTGGTTTTTTTTTGAAGAAACCCTATCCTGAAGGAGTCTCTGCTTCTTGGAAGCCACTACTTAGGAATACATTTTCCCAGGGTCAGCACACAGAGGCTGATATGGCTATTGTTTTAGTTAGGGTTTTACTGCTATGAGCAGACACCATGACCAAGGCAAGTCTTATAAAACATTTAATTGAGGCTGGCTTAAAGGTTCTGAGGTCCTATCCATTATCATCAAGGTGGGAGCATGACAGCATCCAAGCAAGCATGGTGCAGGCAGAACTGAGAGTTCTACATTTTCATCTGAAGGCTGTTAGTGGAAGAATAACTTTCAGGCAGCTAGGATAGGGTCTTAAACCCATGCCCACAGTGACACACCTACTCCAACAAGGCCACACCTTCTAATAGTACCATTTCCTGGGCCAAGCATATACAAACCATCACAGCTATGGTCCAAGTGGACAAAGCTACATCTTAGAAAAGCAACAGAATGTGGCACCATTGTCAGTGTAGTACTGATTTAGTAGGTGTGCAGGATGCAAGACTGAAGGAGTCTTGCCTAGTTCCTAAGGATAGGCAATGTGTGACCAAATTGGTGGTCCTGCAAAGAGGTCCTGAAAGCCTATTGTGTGAAAGTGTGAAAGTAAGGCCTAATTTGCAATGGGGGCCCCAGAATGTTTTAGATGGCAGGACCATGAGCCATCTACCAAGGAAGACTGTGGTTAGGGAATGGTTCCACCTAAGAGAAAGCTGTGTGTATCACAGGCTTCAGGGCTGAAGGAATTGGGCTATCAAAGACTTTAGGAGCCTAGTTGGTTATGTTATGTGCTCCAAATGCTGGCCATAGAGCTACCTGCAGGATTTGGTATTTGCCTTGCTTGGTTGTGTTTTCTCTTGTAGCAAATAATCTCTTGCAGCAAATAATCTCTTGCTATTCTCAGATTCCTCCTTTTTAGAGTAAGAGTATTTAGTCTGTGCCATTATAGGTTGGGAAGTATGTAACCTGATATTATTTTATAAGAATTTATACTTAAGAGAGTTGGAAGGACAGAAATTGATACCAGGGACTGACTATGCTGTTTGGAGTTGGGAGAGGAATATGAACAACTTTGGGACTTTTGGCTAGAAGTGTGGTTGAACTCTGTAAGCAGGGCTTAATGGGCAGTCCTACTAGGAGCTCAGAAGACAGTAAGGTAGAGAGCAATATGGACTGTGACAGCCCAGCCCAAGAGCTTTTAGAGGGGAAGAATACTAGAGACCACTTCTGTGATATTTTGGCAGTGAATATGGTTGCTTTCTGCCCTTGTCCAAAATATTTTGTTAGAGATTAAATTGAAGAGTTTTGGACTAATGTCATCAGCAGAGGAGATGTCAAGATAGCCTAATGGTTGACTCTGCCACATGGTTATTAGTGATAATTCTAGTGCAGATCTATAATGAAAGCAAGCAAGACAAATACAAAATATATAGTTTGGGGTGAAACAGACAATATACAAATGTATGTTGGAGCTAAGTCCTTTCTTCAAGGAAATAATGTTTAAATAAAGACTTGATTCAAAATGAAATACAGGGAGTGATGTTCTTAGATCTAGGCAACACATCAGCTAAGCTTTTAACTTGTGCAAAGACAAAACTCATTCTGGACACTGTTTCAGAGATAAGAAGTTGATGGCATAGCTATTGACAAGTCAATCAAGGCTTATGCAAATATATTCCTGGAGAGGGCTAGGTTTCAGCCCAAGCAAGCAGAAGAACTTGACAGGTTCAGCCATAAAATTTTGGCTTCGGAGTCAAGTATATTGGAGTAGATAGCTTGTGGAATCCTCCCCATGCCTAAGGAAAGCCATGGATGCCAGGATCGTGGTAGAGGAGTCCCTGCATGGAGACTTGGATATGCCATTGTGTGACGCTGTGAAGGTGAATCTTGTATTATGTTGAAGTCCCAAAGATGTTGAGGATTACAGAGCCATGTGATACCTACTGAGGATTGATGTAGATGAGGTGCAGAATCTACCCAAGAGTGAGAAATGAATCACAATCTATAAAGCTGGAATGAACAGGAACTCCAAAGAGCCATTTAAGTCAGGATTTGGAATTTGCCCTACTGGGTTTCAGTTTGGCTTTGGCCTAATATTTCTTACTACTGCCTCCTCTATATTGTCCCTCTTTTCTCCCATTTGGAATGGTAGTGAATGATCTGTGCCATTGTATATTGGAAGTCTATGGTTTCATTTTGATTTTAATGTAGGTTAAAGTTAAGAGATTTCCTTGAATCTCAGAAGAACCTTTGGACTTTTAAACAGTATTGAGACTGAAGTATGGGGACTTTTGAAGTTAGACCGAAAGCAGTTTGAATTATGATATAGCTACATGACTCTGGGGCCTAGGAAAGAAACTGTGATGATGTGAATGAGAATGTTCTCCATAGGCTCATATATTTGAACATTTGCTACTCAGTTGGTGGAACAGTTTAGGAAGGATAAAAAGGTATGGCCTTGTTAGAGGGGTTGTGTTACTGGGGGTAGGCTTTGAGGCTTCAAAAACTCATGTCATGCTCCCCCCCCCCCCCATTCTGCTGATATATTGAGATGTAAACTCTCAGATAACTGCTCCAGTAGCCTGCATGCTATTGCACTTAATACCACAATTATCATGGATTAATCCTATGAAATTACAATGATAATGGATTAATCCTATGAAATTGTAAGCAAAGTCCTAATTAAATGCTTTCTTTGAGATAGATTAAATATATATATATATATATATATAGAGAGAGAGAGAGAGAGAGAGAGAGAAAGAGAGAGAGAGACAGAGAGAGAGACAGAGAAAGAGAGAGAGAGAGTGAGAGAGAGAGAGTTGTGATGACTAGTGTACTATTAGAAGCCCACGTGAAGACACACAAAGACACAGAAATGAGAAAAAGATTCCGTCTAACAGTTCAGAGCAGACTAGAGTAATGTAACCACAAACTAAGGCTAAGGAAAGCCAAACCCTGGTGGAAACACTGGATAGAGTCTTTCCTACAAGTAAAGGAAAATTTTTGACTGTCAGACTTTGAAAGAGTGCATGGCACTGCTGGTACCTTCATTTCAACCTTCTCATCTCTTGAACAGTAAAGAAAATTAATTTCTTTTTACTAACCAGATTTTATTAAGAAGGCCTCAAGAGCTATGGGGAGCTGGTAAAACACTGGAATACAGAGAGCTTGTACATCAACTTAGACCACCAGAAATACAAAATTTAACGTTGTAGATGTGATCTGTTGTATTCTTGAAATCAAATCAAATTATTTTTTCATGCCTCTAATGAGAAATGTGCTTCTGAGTTAGCAACTTTCTAGGATTTAAGACTTATGGTTTAAATATTAATGACAAATATTAGTATGGATTGCCATAACCCCAAGGTGTGGTAGTTAACACAGGATGTCTAGAAAATTTGCTCCTCTGGTCCTTTCATTTTCATTTCACTATAGTTTACAGTTTTGCCAATATTTGAAAGATAATTAGTGCTCTGTTATTAGTTGAAATAAACTGCACTGAACTGTATGGTCTTTTTGTTTCATTCTGTAATTTTGTGTCCTCTGTATTTACTTAATTATAATATTTTTAAATTTAGTTGAGTTGGTATTGTAATAATTATGATTAAAATCTTTCTCCAGGAATGTGTGATGACATTCTATGTCCTAGTACAATATATTCATGGTTCAAAATTATATCTTTCTATCCTCTTTAGATCAATCTTTCCACTATACTTAATCTTCATCCTGAACATTTTTTAGTTTGGTAAGAAAGGATGGCTCTTAGCAAAACTTCATTCACCTCATGCCCTGTGTGTGCCCCTCTCTTCCCTCTGTCCAGAACTCATTGTCTTCAGTGGAACATTTTTATTCATGGACTTAGGCATGTCCCCACTTACCCCAAGGTCCTTTACTGAAATTCCATTGCATTTAGTCATCTACTGTATTAAGCCTTTGATTATCTTTTCTCCATATGTCAGCACACACTGGTGGAGGCAGTACATTATGTATTTACTAGCACAATATTTTAAAAATGGAACTTGATAATCTCTAAGAGGAACACACCTTTTGCTTCTCTGTACCCCTCACTGTACTTTCTTGTTTTTCATCTGTGCACTTAGACATCGTGTCCCCAAATCTGGAGGACTTTGGTACCTCATTACAGAGAGACTAGGAGCTTCTGCTGTCAGGAGCTTTGTTCTGTACTATATTAAAACCCTGTCTGCAGTCCTCAGCTCAGCTGTGTGTGTAGGTGTGTATACATATGGATCAAATCTTTTTTAAGTAAATCAGAAATAACCCTTTTGGTTATGTGAAAAGCCAATTAACTAATAGCACAGATTCACATTTGTGTACTTTAGAGATTGTAACAATGTGTGTGTGTGTGTGTGTGTGTGTGTGTGTTTGTGTGTACTCATAATAATCTGATAAGTTAATTATGGCTTCTATGAGGAAATTGAGTCCCAGAGAAGATAAATGCCTGGAAGAAATGATTCCATTTCACAAAGTGTGGGTGTTGTTTTCACATCCCATGAAGAAGGCCTAGTCAATACAATTCACACATGTGCTTGCTTCCCAGTATAAAGAAAAACAACTCTAAAACTGCTGCAGGCATTTTGATGGAACATTTTTGCTACACTGTATCAAAAATAGGAAAATCTCTAGTTAGCTTTGCAAATTGCCTGCAAGCACTTTGTCTGGAAATATATCATTTGGTTTATAAAATTATCCTCACCTCTGCCCAAACTCATCAATTTTTCCCTTTTTGAGTTGTTCTCCATGTTTTTCCTCTTGCTTTTTCTCTCATATAATTAAGAAGAATACACACATTTTATTTACAGGATACCCTCTTGCACAAAACATTTATTGTTAAAAAGAAAATAACAGGTATATATTCTATATTTCCATTAATTCCACTGCCAGATATCTTCATATCCACACTATACTTATGAATCTCTTTATTTTTATATCTGTGTGCTGATAGACATTAATCAGTTATTTTTATAGCTGCCTGAATAAAGAAAATTAAAATAGATCATAATAAGATCTATTATGAAAGATTTGTGCAATCTTTCATAAGATTAGAGACCAATGAACAAACTGGCATTCAAGTTGTTAGAAATTTAGGAAACCCAGTTTCCATAAAACAAAAATTAGCTGTGCTGTCAATGAGCTCTTACTTGATTAATATCTATATGGCTTCACCTAAGTAAAGCAACTACACTTAGTTATAAGTACAAGGAATAAAGTTTTACTAAATTGAAATTTTTAACAGAAACAGAAACTTCTTGGGGGACCAAAATTTAATGAATGCTTACATTCTATAATCTATAGTAGCCTAACTGCTTACACAGACAGTGTGTTGTCTTTCATGCAAGTGAGAGCTGTGAGACTGAGTGCTCTTCGGTCAGCTGAGAAACCCTTACAGTCATTTATCTTCAAAGTAAGATGACAAACAGTTGTTGCTCTAATCCCCCATTTATTTTTCACAGCATGTGTGGCCCTTATCTCTCCAGCCTATTCCCACTCTCTTTTTCATAATTTTACGTATTTTTGAGAATTTCATACCATATATTTTGATCATATTCTTTCTTTTCCTAAAGCTCCTTGATCCTTGACCCACCTAAGCTCATATGCTTTCTCATTTTGAAAACAAAACAATTCACAGAGAGAAAGGGGGGAGAGAGAAGGGGAGAGGGAGAAGGAGAGGGAGAAGGAGAGGGAGAGGGAGAGGGAGAGGGAGAGGGAGAGGGAGAGGGAGAGGGAGAGGGAGAGGGAGAGGGAGAGGGAGAGGGAGTCAGATTTCTGTACTCCTGACCACGAAGAAGACTGCCCTGAAGTGTGGTTGATATAGTGTCAACTCCACTGAAGACAACTGATAATTTATCTCTCTGAGTGGGAATCAGTTGCAAACAGCTTCTTGGCTAGAGATGATATTTAGTGTCCACTCCTTTTTTGTGAGGCGATTTTGTCTGACTTGAACATGTGCAGGTTGTGTGCCTACTGTCAAGGGCTCTGTGTGTTTATATGTTCATCTGTCCTATTGTGTCTGGAAAGTGCTGTTTCTTTGTATTGTCCACTGCCTCAGGCTTTCACATTCTATCTGCCTCCTCTTCAGGGTAGATCTATGAGCCTTGAGGGGAGGAGTATGGTAAACATGTCTCTCTTAGGGCAGGGTACTCCAAATTTCTCACTCTCTACACATTGTCCAGTTGTAGACATCTATGTTAACTGCCATCTACTGCAAGAAGAAACATCTCTGATGAAACTTAAGTAGTGCAATAATCTGTAGATACAGCAATATTTCATTAAGAGTCATTTCACTGCCATATTCATTTAGTGGGGATATTATACTAGGTTTTCTTCTAGTCTATTCTAAGGTGTCAGAGGAATGCAAAGTAAAACAACTTTGAGATTTCCTCTTAGCCCAGTCAAAATGGCCAAGGTTAAAAAACAAATGAAAGAAATGTCTGCAAGGACTCAGGGAAAGCGGATACATATTCACTGCTGGTGGGGGTGCGAACTGATACATCCACTATGGCAATCACTCTGGGTGTCTTTCTAAAAGCTGGAAATACGTCTATCACAAGATTTGCAACATCTCTCTTAAATAGACACCCAAAGGACTCTTTATCTTACTACAGAGGAATTTGCTTATCAATATTCATTGCTGCTCTATTCACAATAGACCAAATTTGGAAACAGCTTTCATGCTCATTCATCAACTGATGAATGGATAATGAAAATGTGGTACATTTAGATAATGAAAAATTATTCAGCTGTTAAGAAAAACAAAATGAAATTTACAGGTAAATGGATGGGGATAGAAAGGATCATCCCAAATGAGAGGTAACAGACCCAGAACAAAGCACTGCATGCTTTCTTTTATATGTAGATGTTAGTTTTTATCTTTAGATGTGTGTGCTTCATTTAGAATATCCATAGAAGTTATGTAGCTAGTAAGAGAGCAAGAAGGAGTAGTGGGTCTTCCAAAGAAGGGGAAGTAGAGTAGAATGTCATAAAGAGACATTGGGGAAATTAGATCATTAAATGAGCTGAGTAGAGGATACATTATGGGGAGAAATGACTCTTCCCTGTCTTTGATAAGCTGATCTTCTGTGACACTTGTACTTGTATGGGTCTCAAAATCTATAACATTGCATTTTCATTTTCTTATTCCACCCTGAGAGAAAATGAAAAGTACAATTAACAAAAAAGTACCTTTTAAAACGTTTTGGGGGGGGGTAGGGAAGAGGAGATTTATTTCATCTTACAATTTTTACATCATCGCAGTAAGTCAGGGAAGGAACACAAAGCAAGAATCTGGAAGTAAAAATTGATGCAGAGGCCACGGAGAACTGCTGCTTTCTGGCTAACTCAATCATGGCTTGCTCAGTTTTCACCCAGAACCACCAGTCAAGAGGTAACACCACCCATAAAGTGATGGGTCCTCCCACATCAACTAATCAAGAAAATGAACATGTTCGCCCACAGTTAACCTTGTAGACACATTTTCTCAGTTGAGGACCCCTCTTCCCAAAAACTATAGTCTGTGTTGAATTGACATAAAACTAGCCTGTAAAGTTTTTCAGTCAAGGAACCCAGAGTACCAGGAGCATATCTAACAGCTATTATTTAATGAGTCAAGATTTCCCAATGCCTAATAGCTTATTTAAAAGGATTTTCGCATTAGAACCTTACTGATAACTTGGACCCTACGTAACACTGATCTAATGATGTTTCAACCCTACACTGGAGGCATAAATACAGGTACATTCCTTAAATGTCTCAACATGACTGTTTTTATTTTATTGTGAAATTGTCTTCACTTTTTTTTTTTTTACTTTGGGTTGGATCCTTTTAGAGACAGACTATGTTCTGTAATAAATAAACATTAAATTCACTAAATTACTTGTTAATTTTTTATTATTCAATCTGTTGTTTAAAATTAATATTTATGGTAGTTCATTAAATGGAAAAGACCAGTGTATTCATATATGGTGAAAAGACAAAACTAATATATGAAATTATGGTCAAATATGTAAGGACTTAGTAAAGCATCTGCCTATCACACAATGGGAGCTGAGGGAAGCAAGTCAGATCACTCTGAGTCTGGTGGAAAAGAGGAGCTCACAGTCAGCTTGTATTGAATGATGTGAGCTAGAGATCTCACAAGAAGAGAAGGAGCAACTCCTGAGAGTCCTAGATAAGATATGGAGTGGGAGAGAGGTGCTAGGCATCATCCTTCCATAAAAACTTAAAATCTATCCCACATGAGCAGAGATTTCTTTGGAAGTTTGGATAAAAATGTCAATTCATGAAGTTATTAACAATATTTGGATTACCTTTATAAGCCAACCATATACAAAAAAAAAAAGGAACTAAAGAAGCAGCTGGTGGCATGCTCACTCTTTCTTCTGGGAAGAAGAAGGAAACTGACGTGACGAAGGACAGAATCATTGATGATTGCCTTTCCAGCTGCGGGGATGAGGAACTCCACCTGATGGAGAAGACCGGCCTCAGCAGATACTTGCAGAAGACCCAGCATCCATCTCAGAGCCCTTGGAAGTGTGTTTACAAGGGCTTAACTGTGGCAGCTTTCAGCCTTAGGTTTTCTGTGGTTTTCATGTTTATTGATGTAAGGTTTAAAACTTGGTCTGGCTTGAAAAGAGAAACTGTCTTAAATATGCAGACCCAAAGTAATGAGGGCCAATGGACAACTCCGGTGGATGGTTCTCCCCCTCCGTCATGTGAGCCCATGGGAGTAAATTTAAGACATCAGACTTTGCAACAAGTAAGTACCTCACCTAATGAACTATCATGTTGGCCCTTCATACTCTATAAAAATATTGTCCATGGCATTCTTATTACTCTCTCATTATATTCTATGAACTCTATTACGTTTAGGATACACTAATGTTGGCACTCCATAATTTAAGGTTATTTTGAGTAGTTAGTAGCCATGATGTGAATAATGGGTTTCATTATGGCATTTTCAAACACACATGCAAGATACTTTGATTGAGCTAACTCTACCCCCAATAGCCTCCCTTATTTCCTCCTTCCCCCCCACTTGTCTCTTTCTTAGTTCTTAAATCATCTCTTTTCATTTTCAAGTCATTTAAAAATGTTTCCCATGTGAGATAAAATGAGATACTTGTTCTTTGGAGAATCATTTATTTGGAATGCCTATATCTAGTTCCACCATTTTCCAACATAAGGCATGTATTTTTTTAAATGACTGAATTATATTGCAATATATATGTAATATATGGTATTGTATGTATAGAGCATATTATATATAAAGTAACATATAGTATATAATAGTTTAAAAATAAATTAAAAATAACATAATATATAGTGATATATTGTATGTTATATAATATTTTATACTATAATTATATAATATATAATATATATTGTGTAATGCATAATATGTAATGCATATATGTAATACACAATACACAATATATAATATATAAAATATAAAATGTAATATATAATACATAATTATCAATATCATATACTATATATAATATAGTATGTTATATATAACTATTAATATAATATATATAACTATATAACTATATATATAACTATATATAACTATATAGTTATATATATATATATATATATATATACATATATATATATAAATATACACATTTCCATTACTTGACTGTAGCGGTAAATAGTTAATCCTCTTAGAGGTCTTGTAGGGTGATTGAGCTTCTAGCTACCTGCAAGAGCTCTCTGGATTCACCAATGAAAGACACACATGCATACACACACACACAGACACACACACACACCATATTAATTTTTAATATGCCTAATCAGCTCAATGGCTGAACCTCCCGCGGCTAGCACACACTTCCCTCCAGTAATCCTTAGTTAACACTTTCTAGATCTAGATATATTATCTTTGTTGCTCCAGACCCAGTCAAAGGAGTGGCCCCTGTGGCCACCTACCCTGATTCTTACATGTTGTGGGAGGAACCTTAAGTCCGGTCTCTCTGTTCCTTCCTCCCCATGGTGATTCTTGTCTGCTCGTCTTTCCCCTTGGCTCCTTGCCAAAAGTAATGCCTCCATCTCCTTGCCCAACCATTGGCTGTTGGGCAATTCTTTATTACCAATCAAAGCCAGCTGGGGGCAAGGACTCTCAGCATTTGGAAGCCTGGATTTTATGAGGTAAATTAAAACAAAGCATTAGAACCAATACCCAACACTTGACTAGTGTTAATAGTGTCTCAGTCAACATGTTTGTGTAGGTATCCAAGAGCAGGTTGCTTGGATGCTTCAGGTTCATACCCAGTGTGGTAGAGCTGGGTCATATGTGATTCTGTTTTGGGCTTGAGGAATGTTTATGATGATTTCCATGGTAGTTAGTATAATTTACATCCCTGCACCTGGAAGTACACCATTAAGTTATGTATTTGAGATCTTCTGACTTTATTTTTTTCATAAATTAATCTTTTTATTGCAGGACATCTTGAACAGTTGTCTGTCAGTTCTTTTAGTTTCCTGATGGCCAGTTTGACTGTGGCACCATAGGTGGTAACATAGATCCAGGGCACACCAGCAACTGTTTATATGCAAGAACCATAGTGCCAGGCGGCCACAGCCTGTGTTTTCATTTTGGTTTTGGCCAAAAAAGAGTAAGTGTACTTGGTATGCTGGTTGGTCTCAGTGTTTTTCATCCTTTTTGCTAGAGAAGCACCATGGGATATTTACCTATGACTTCTACCTTCATAGCCCTTTGCTGAATTTTTGTGGCCTACACTGCAGAGGCAACATGCAGAGGTATAAGTTTAGGTGTCTCCTGGCTTTAATGTAAGTGCTCATAGCTATAAACTTCCCTGTTAGTAGGACCTCGCTTATATCTCAGAAACTCTGGTAAGTTGTGCTTCCATCTTCATTTGACTCTTAGAATTTTTGTTTCCCTCATGTCTACAACGACACACTATCCCCTCAGATGCACATTCTTTGGTCTTCCAGCATTTGTCTAATGCCTGTGGTTTATCCATCCAGTGATTTCCAGTTTTGGTACAGTGTAATCTGATAAGATAAAAACATTATTTCAACTTTTTAAATGTTTAAGATTTGGCCTGGCCTATGGTGTGTTTTAGAGTCCTCAGTTTGCAGAGGAGAGTGTAAATACAGCTGCTATGTGAAATGTTTTGTACATGTTTGTCAAGCTCATCTGATTTACGGTCTAGTTTCTCTCTGAATTCTTTGCTGATTATTGTTTGGATCGCCTCTCTAATGATGAAATACAGATATAGAAGTCATGCATCATTCTCATATTAGAAACAATCTGGCCCCTTGTTTGTTTGTTTAAAGAGTTAGGAACACCCATGTTCTGTTCATATTTAGTTACAATTGTCAAATTGATAAGATCAAAATATTACTAAAATACAGTAAATATAGAAAACATGAACTGGAAGTTAGAAAAGGAAGGAAGGAGCAGGAGAAAGAAAGAAATTAGGAAATACGAAGCTGACCTCAAAATAAAAATAATGCATACAGAAAATTATACTAATGAGGGACTGGCTATAAAACCAAAAACCTGAGTTTTAATATATGAAAATATTACTAAAATATAGAAAAAAGTAAAAGAGTAAATGTGAGGCAAATAGTAATAATAAAACAAACAAAACCAGGAAAGGGGGTGCTGGAGTATTTTGAAAAGTAGAGACTGCCAGGAGTGTGCAGGGGAAGAGGAGCTGAACTTCTGGATCCCTGCACTCCTCACTCCTGCAGCTTCCTCTGTAGACAAAGGGGCCTTTTCTGGCCGCATTAAGGCTTGGTGTTTATTGCCAGGTGGTTCCTTTCACCTTCCCATGTGACTTTCCAGTTGATAGCACTCAGCTGGAGAAGGTCTCCCAAGTGCATGAAAGAGGTTTGTGTTGGGGAGGGAGAGCAAGCTCAGCACTGAGATCTGAACAGGCAGAGGGCCTAGCTTTGTATGTTCAATATCCACTAAGCATTAATCTCTCAGCTAGAGAGAGGCAACAGTGAATGCCAAGTAGTCCACTGCAGCTTCATGTTCTTGGACTGTAGCAGTGAACCTCAGGGCAGATTAATGGCTTCAGGGATTTATACATCAGTGACCTTATGCTCCGTATTCTGAGTGATTGGTCTTCTCACCAACACTGAAGTCTTTGCCAGCTCTCCATATGTCCTTCACTGCCTGGGTTGAGTCTCCTGCCACCTGCACTTTATAGCTTGTCCAGTTCTCCTGTTATCCACAACTAATCTCCTGGGCTGTCTCCCACACTCGAGGGTACAGAAGTTTGAGTTCTAGATTCCTGGCTTAAAACTGTCTTCTGTTCCCAGGCTTCAAGGGTAGCTCATGTTTTGAGCAGTAAATTTCCTCTGGCCATAGCCCTATGATCATAACAACAACTGCTTTCTGCTGCTCTCTCTTCTCCCTGGGGGACTCAATCTCAGTAACACCTGCAATTAAACGTGAGGCACCGTGGCATCTGTGGGCTTGCTCCTGATGGGTGGGGGAAGTAGAGGACTGCCGGTCTCTCTCATCAGGGCTGCCTGGTGGTCCTTTAGTGTAAGCTGTCTGTTCCCCTCACTGGCCAGGGAACTGGGTGGCTGTTTGCTGTGACTTTCCATAGCTTTGCCTGTTGTTTCTCTGAGTTTCCAGACACCTGTCACTCCCCTCGTATATTTCATTGGATTCTCTTCTATCAAAAATATAGGCTGTTTATTTTTTTGATGCTGACACTTCTCCTGTACCAGGTCCCCCCTAGGCAATGCCTAGTGTGCTGTCGTTCTCAGGAGTCTCATCACTTCTTTTTAAAGAGTGTTTTTCCCCATTGTAACATTTGATGTGGCTCTCATAAATTGATCGCTATAGTTACGTGGGTTTATTTCCGGGTCATTTCTTATAGTCCATTGCTCTTTATGTTTTCTGTCAGGATCATGCTGCTTTCCCCTTCTGGCTCTGTAGTAAAACTTGAGACTAGTTATTGTGATACTTTCAACATTTTCTTTTTCTTAGAGAATTACTTTTGCTTTTGAGATATTTGGAGATGCTGATGATTTTTTTTTTTTAATTTTTAGATTTTTTTTTCTAGTTCTTTGAAGAATTTCATTAGAATTCTTATGTCAAAATGTAGAGTAGACATTGTGTATTTTGTCTCCCCAGGAAAAATCTTGTCACACAACAGTGGGTACCTGCAATTCTGAAAGGGTCAGATCCTGCAGAACTAAACTTTAATCCTTACATTGGAAAAGTCATACAGTGTTTCTAGTTAAATATTGGTCTTTGGAATTGATGATGGTTTTGCCTTTGTGTGCTCATGGTGTGAATGTGTGTGTGTGTGTGTGTGTGTGTGTGCAAGGGGCTTATGTGGGGAGGATTTCCCAGGCAACTTGATTAGGATCCATGACTTCTGAGAATGGCAAATCCAGAAAGAAATGCAAAGTCTGGACTTTGTTTTGATATTGTCTTGAAAAGAGGTAAATTTGGTAAACTCCCCTTATATTTGAATGAATGATATTATTACTTTATTAACATGTTATGAAGTTAAGAATATTTGGAAGGGGACATGCCAGGGCCCTCACCAGCCATTTGCCTGGAAGCACTGAGACAACACTGTAGGCCAAGCCCAGCCATCACAGGACTAGGTGTGGCGGGAAATGAGCAAGTAGGTGGTGGAGTGATGGGAGAGAATGAAGTGAGCAATAGGTAGTGAAGAGATTGAAGAAGAGAAGATGAGTGATTTGTTTGCTATGAAGAGAGGCTGAACAGGAGACATCAGGGTGGTGAGAAATGTCCTAATGTGAGTAGCCTGCACTGCCACCTGAGCCAGTGTGTAAGTCCTAGTCTGTGCTGCCACTGAGAGCCGTATCTAGGTCTGTGGGCCTGCAGCACCACTGGTCTGTGTCCATACCCATGGCCCATGTTACCACCAAGGACCATGCAGATAGCCCCAACTGGGTTTTGTACATGCCCCTTGTGCTGAGCAGAGATGGTTCAGCCCCTTACCTAGCCCTGAGAATATGTAGCCCTCACTGGCTACACCACTTAGGAGAGCAGCCTGCATTGCACTTCACCTAAGCAGCACAGTAGAACTGGCTGAGATGGAGGGCATGAACAAGAGAAGGCTGGCCCTGCTCCTTACTAGTAGTGGCACTCTCTGGGGGAAGTGTGGGAGAGCTCGCAGCTGATGGTGTGGATGAGGGAGAGCCAGCCCCAGCCCCTGGGGCTGCTACAGACAGGAGCTTTCCCTGTGCCTCTCCTGGGCAAAGCGAGTGCTGGCCCTGGTGTCCTGAGTTCAGGAGACCTGATGAACCAACTCAGCTACTACTCAGGCCTAGAGCCATTAGTTGGCCCATCCCAGGATCTACCCAATCTGCCTGGATGTGTGAGGGGTGGGGTTGGTTCTTCAGAACTAATGCTTTAGGATCTCCATGACATGTAGAGATATTGGGTAACAACAGGATATCCAAGAGAAGTTCTGGTGTTGATCCAGTATTGAAAGTATGCCATAAGTTCAGAGGCCTTGAACCAGACCAATGACTCATTGCTGTGAACATTCGCAAGTGAAGCTATTTGGACAAAAAGGTGTATTGTGTTACACACCATAACACACTGCCACTACCACATGAGAATTTTGTTTTGTTTAGGGAGGGAGGTTCCAAGGGTGGAGAGAAGATATGGAAGGGCAGGGAGAGGAGTGGAACTGGGGTACATGATGTGAAGTTCACAAGGAATTAATAAAAGAAAGTTAAAACAATGAATCTTAGCAAAACATATAAAAGGCTGTAAATTCTAGCAAGCCATGGTATGACTTTTATTTGGTAACTATGCAAGGCAAATTTTACATTGCAAAATAAATCAAGGCTGTTCAAGTTAACTTGCAAGGAAAATGACACCAACATAATATATCTATGTAATAGGAAGGCAGTTTAAGAGCCAAACTTTCCAAAATAAAAGTCATGTGGGTGAATCCACTGCTTGTCCTTTTGAAGCACCTGGATTCAATTTCCTGCTCTTGCATGGTGTCTCACACTCACCTGTAACTACAGTTCCAGGGGATCCCTCTACTGTCCTCTGGGGGACCTATACATATGTGCCGTATGCTCACATGTATACACACACCCATCCATATCAATAAAATCCTTAAAAAGAAAGAAAGAACATTGTGTTAAATGCTCTTTCCTGGAATCCTTTACTCTTTTTAAAGAAACTTAAATTACACTACGTGTGGCTTTGACCCATACTCAAAGAACTTAGTTTCTAGCTGGTGGTACTGATGAGAGAGCATGCCCTGCCTTGTGAGCATCATTATCTGTTTTAAAGAACCAGGTTTACATCAATGTTTTAAACTTTACTAAATAACTTATTGGAAACTTGCTGTTTCCACCTCTCCTAAATAAAAAACATATTACAATTAAAAATATTACATAATTGGTGAGAACATTTTCTTCACAGCAGAGCAGATGGGAAGTGCAAACATAACCATCAGTTTCTCACTTCTATGTCTGTCAAGAATCTTCCTTCAAATGTAGCTATTAATTTTTCTGCAATTCTCTCCTTTAGGTTAGGAGCTTTTTGCATTTGGCGTTTTCTTTGACTGTTGTGTCAATGTTTTCTATGGTATCTTCCACACCTGAGATTCTCTCTTCTATCTCTTGTATTCTGTTGGTGATGCTTGCATCTATGACTCCTGATTTCTTTCTTAGGTTTTCTAACTCCAGGGTTGTCTCCCTTTGTGATTTCTTTATTGTTTCTATTTCTATTTTTAGTTCCTGGATGGTTTTGTTCAATTCCTTTTTCTGTTTGATTGTGTTTTCCTGTAATTCTTGAAGGGATTTTTGTGTTTCCTCTTTAAGGGCTTCTAGTTGTTTACTTGTGTTCTCTTGTATTTCTTTAAAGGAGTTATTTATTTCCTTTTTAAAATCTTCTATCATCCTCATGAGATGTGATTTTAAGTCTGCGTCTTGCTTTTCTGGTGTGTTGGGATATCCAACTTGCTTGCTGTGGTGGGAGAGCTGAGTTCTGATGATGCCAAGTAGCCTTGGTTTCTGTTCCTTGTGTTCTTGTCCTTGCCTTTCACCATCTGGTTATCTCTGATGTTAGCTGGTCTTACTCTCTCTGACTGTGACTTGTCTTTCTTGCAAGCCTAGGTGTCAGTTCTCCTTGAAGACCAGTTCTCTCTGAGAGGAATTTGGGTTTGGAGAGCTGTGGTACAGAGTCAGCTCTGGGGTACAGACAGAAACCAGAAGGATATAGTCCCCAGCTGTCCCTTGGTTCCTGTGTCCTGATGGCTCTGCAAAGGTCCCTCTTGGTCCAGTGAATTTGAAAAGAAGTGATAGTTTGCCTGTGCTTGAAGGTGTGTTGGCTCTCCTGGAATACCAGTTCTCTCCTGGCACTATTTGAATATGGAGCCCTGTGTCACAGGATCCATTCCCCGGCCACCGAAAGAAACCAGAAGCCCACTACTCAGGCCCTGGGTATTCCAGGTGGGTCCCTCTGAGCAGACAGGCTTGCCCACACTCCTGGGAGGCTATCATTCCCCAGTTACTATTTGGCTATGGAGCCCTGGTGACCCAGGCAGAGTTCTCCTGCCACAGATGGAAACTGGAAGGCTCCTTCCTCCCTGCTGTTCCTCAGTCCATGTGTCCCAAGGACCTGTGTCTGGGTGAGTCCTACTAAGCAGTGTTAGTCCTCTTACCCCCTCTCAAGGGTTTTTCCACATTCCTGGGAGGCTAGCTTTCTCCCAGTGCTATTTGGCTATGGAGCCCTGATGGCCCAGGCAGAGATCTCCCAGTTTGCTCATTTAAATAATTAACATTATGTGCATTGCATAATTATGTATTAGAGAATATTTATTTTTTTATGAATTCATGGCCTGCATACTGTCTGTAATTAACACATCAGTATAATATCCTCAAAACTGATACATATAGTTTTATTAGCTGTGTAGTAGCTTTTGACCATATTTTCATTAATATACCTTATGAGTCTTTAAATGGACATTTAGATGTTTTTCAGATTATTTTAGGTAAAATATATACCTTGGATTAAAAGAAGTGCCAAGGAAGGCACTTCCTTGGTGTTTTCAGTGTCTTGAGGAAAGTCTATCGACCAAGTGGCAAGCCAGACCACAGCCTTACTGGCAATGTCTGCTGGTCATTTTAAGCAGTTATGCATACCTTGAAGAACATAGTCATAGTTGTTTGCTGCCAAAGCATGACTCTAGTTCCTGAATGTACTGTTCCAGTAATGACAACCTTAAAAAGCTTCTTTAAAAAAACCTCTGTAGAATGTTCTACTTGGAACATGTCTCCTGAGAGCCCAACAGAAGGCCTGATACGGTCCAAAGATAGTCCTTCATTTTAGGAGTGAAAGTAATTGATAGGAGCACAGCTTCACATTTGCAGAAGGAACTGTTGCCTTGATTGGTTCAAACATTGTCCTTTATATGTATGAAATCCTTCATGGTTAGTCAAATTCCCTTACTTTGAGGTAAGAAGTCAGCTGAATAGTTTGAAAGAGCAGCTGATAGACAAATGGTGGAGAACGGAAGGGATGGATCCAAGTAGGGCTCTGAAGGGCAGAAGATGAAAACCTAAAGACCGTAACTGTAAAAGTTGCCAGAGAGCTGGTAAACCTCACTCATTAAAGGTCTCAGAACCCCTGGGTATGAGAACTATAACACTAGCCACCATCAAAAGTTGGAAAACCGTGTTGTGTAGCAGTTTTGTCACTTGCTGTGATAGTTTGAAGGAGAATGTCTCCCATAGGCTCGGGTATTTCACTACTTAGTTCCATGCTGTGGTGCACTTCGGGTAAGTTTGGGAGATGTGGGTGTGTTGGAGGAAGTATGTAACTAGAGAAGGACTTTGGGGCTTCAAAGCCATGTGCCATTGCCAGATTGCTCTCTGACTCTGACTCAGGGTGTGAGCTCTCAGCTGTTCCTGCTGCCATGTCTGCAGCTGTGGCCATGTTCTGACTCAAGACATACTCCTATCCCTCTGAAACCATAAAGCCAAATACTCTCTTAAAAATATAAATAGCTTTTCTCATGGTGTTTCATCATAACAATTGAAAAGTAATGAATCCATACATTTTAGTACACCATTTCCTGTAAATAACCCCAATAAAACGTACTGTTTTCCCAAGTTGGAGTTTGGTGGTATTTTTATATCCATCTGTCATTTCTTATTTCTTCCCTATGTGGAGTGGGTAGATGTTTGTGTCTCCCCAAGAATAATATCACACAACAGTACCTCAATTTTTTTAACCTCCATAAGAGATTGCAGTACTTTTTACTTTGGTGTTAAGGTTCCTAGTTCCAGAGACCTGGACAAGTACTGTACAATAGAGTAGGCTGCATGCTACGGCTTAAGGTTGTGGCTGCTGATGCTCGATACTGCCTCAAGTGGAGGGTTACAGAACTGCCAGACACCTGCACCAAAAGAGCTTTTCCCACCTCCCTACCATTCATTCCATGTAAAGCAAGGGACCCCAACCAACTGACTGCTAACACAATTACCAGGTCATTGTGAGCTTTCTGTTCTTATTATTGATGAAAATCTATAAATTGACATAGGATCCTCTATGATTAAAAATGGAAAACTTACTACAAGAGATACTTAAACTATTGACTTTACCCCCAAGTGGTATTAATACAATGAACTAAAAATGATTTTAAAAGTAATTGAATAATCTATTTTTTTCAAAATAGTATATCAATATCTCTAACAGATAAACGAGTTCCTCTTTTCAAGTCAGGTGAGCTGGCAACCCTGCGTTGTTTTGAAGCTTACTCTTAGAGCATTTACATTTTACACTGTACTTCTCATATATCCTTTTTCTACACGTCAGCCAACACACTAAAAAATCCAACAAACCAATCCTATCTACAAACCAACCAACCAACCAATCAACCAACCTACCAACAAAGCAAACAAAAAACCAACCAAGCAAAAACAAATAAACCTCCAAGAACTAAAACGTACAACACACCAACGGCTTCTCTGCCCCCAGGCTCTGCTTCTCTATTGGCTGATGTTATCCAGCTCTGTAGCTGGTGCTGTGTTAAAGCATGTACTTTACTCCCAGAGATGCCTGTGAGATGTTCAGTTATTTTATTGGCTAGTTTTGTGTGTCACAAGCTGAAGTTATCAGAGAGAAAGGAGCTTCAGTTGAGAAAATGCCTCTATGAGATCCAGCAGTAAGGCATTTTCTCAATTAGTGATCAAGGGGGAGGGCCCCTTGGGAGTGGTACCGTCTGTGGTCTGGTTGTCTTGGGTTCTATAAGAAAGCAGGCTGAGCAAGCCAGAAGCAAGCAAGCTAGTGAGGAACATTCCTCCTTGGCCTGTGCATCGGCTCCTGCTCCTTGACCTGCTTGAGTTCCAGACCTGACTTCCTTTTGTGATGAACAGCAGCATGGAAGTGTAAGCTCAATAAACTCTTTCCTCCCCAACTTGCTTCTTGGTCATGATGTTTGTGCAGGAATAGAAACCCTGACTAAGACAGTTATTCTCTGTTGGAGAACTGAGTCTCCACTGGTCTCAGAAACCTTCTTTCTAAGTTCTCTGAAGTGGCCCTGTGTTTCATACTAATCTCACCACACCAACAAAAATAAAAATATTAACCAAATGGTATTTTCTAACTCTGTATAGAGAATATGTGTAAAGCTTGTGTTCAAGAGAAGTGAAAACAAACACAAACAGACCTTAGACACAGTGCCTGAAAGAGACCAGGTTGGGTGTGGACTGGTTATTTAGGAAATGGAGCAGGGTCTGCTGAAGGTGGGGGGAGGAAATAGGAGACTTGTTACCAAACGAGTTTTCTGGATAATGAAAAATTAAAAAGACAGTCTCATTCTTTAAAAAAAGAAAAGTTCTGCTCACACTTAGACTTTCATTCTCAGCTTGAGAAAGACTGATACCAATGTCAGATGACCTAAAGGGGGTTGAATATATTCTAACTGACAGACTCAGGTAGAAAACTGATCAGAAGCACACCAAGTGAATAGGATCTTAACAATAATTACAAACAATGTAACTTATGAAATGTAGATAACTAATTTGCTATTATCATGTTTCAGACCCACACTGGCCACATAGGCACAAAGGAATTATTTCTTGGACTTTATTTGATTTTTGTGTCCCCCAACTCTGTCAGGACTGAACACCGTTGCCTTAGCAACTAAGAAAAAATATATATTGGACACATCTGTTGTTTATCCTCTATCATTTCAAAACACAATTTGGTTGCGCTGGCATGCAAAGTGATCCTTAATTTAATGAATGTACACAGTTTTCACAGATTTGCTATTAAAAGATCTATCTAAATTAGATTTCAGGATTTTGGATTAGATGCAGAGAATAAATATCCAGTGCTAATGGAATACATTACCATCATAACTGCCTGATTAAAATTGAGATGTTTACATAATGAAACCTGATCCAGAAAGCTGCCAAAATGTACTGCCTGTAAGCAGTAAACAATAGCACTAAACATTAGTAAACATGCACTGGCGTTAGGACATAGCTATGTTGGCTGTTCTATAGATTTCATTCAGGGTACTTCACTGTCCCAATTAATAGATCATGATAGTTGTATTATCCATCCATTAAGCCATATTCAAATAAAGATGCAGCTCACGTGAGTGATCTGTGTGTAACCAACTCTACTCTTTCCTAATACATTTATCTTAAGAGGAAGGGAAGGGTAATAGTGGGAAGCTATCTGGATGATCACGCTGCTAGACTGTCTCTGGTCATACAGGTTAAATATTGTAATTACAGCTTTGCATCTTGGAAAGAGAGACTAAGAAACAGTAACTTTTACCAGATGCCAAGCCTATCAATAAGTAAGTCACAAAAGCTAGGTACTGGAGTACGAACCTGTACTTGTCCAGGCATTTGAGAGGCTGAGGCAGCAGGAAAGCAGTTTTAAGAGCAACCTTTGCTACATAATGAGCTCCAGAACAGCATGATGTACATGTCTCATAAAAGCAAAAACGCAGTAATAAAACAATCTAAAGCAGACATATTTGCTTGTGGGATTTTGAGACTGGATCTCACACAGCTCAGTCTAGCTTCAAATTTCTTAGTTCAAGGATGGTCCTGAACTCCTGATGGTCCCATCTTCACCTTCCACACAGTGGAATTTGTAGGATAGGACAATCAGTGCCAGCTAATGCTTGTGTTTGACCCTGAGAATTCTGCTCTACACTTCAGTTCAAGCGTACCAGAGAGACAAAAGATTCCCTCTTTGCTGTGACTGGGGACACCAGTCTGTGCCACAGAGCTCCATAACCAAATAGCACGGGGAGAAAGCTAGCATCCAGGGAGTGTGGACAAGCCTGTAAGTGGAGATAAGACAAGCACTGCTCAGTGGGACCTGCCCAGAATCTGCAGAACACTGGGGCAGAGAAACAGCCTGGGACAGGAACCTTCTGGTTTATACCTGAGGTCTGTGCCACACTGTTCCATAACCAAATAGTGCAGGGAAAGAGCTACCCTCCCAGGAGTGTGGACAAGCCTATGATCAGGGGGTAAGGTCAGCACCTCTGCTCAGAGAGACTCATCCAGAACCCTCAGGACACAGAGACTGAGGAATGGACTTCTTGTTTCCTTCTGAGGTTAGGGAACTGATCCCCTGACACAGGGCTCCGTACTCAGTGCCAGGACAGAGGTGCCAACACACTTTTGAGCACAGGAAGACTACCACTTCTGTTCAAATTCCTCAATCAAGAGGGATCCTCACAGAGCCATCAGGATACAAGGAACAGCTGGGGACAGGATCCTTCTGCTTTTTGTCTGCACCCCAGAGCTGACCCTGTACCACAGCTCTCCAAACCCAAATTCAGAGAAAGCTGGTCTCCAAGGAGTACTGATGAAAAGGCTTGCAGGAGGGACAAGCCATAGTCAGAAAGAATAAGACCAGCTAACACCAGAGATAACCAGATGGCAAAAGGCAAGGGCAAGAACAGAAACCAAGGCAACTAGGCATCATCAGAACCCAGTTCTCTCACCACAGCAAGCCCTGGATACCCCAACACACCAGAAAAGGAAGACTCAGATTTAAAATCACTTCTTATGAAGATGATAGAAGACTTTAAGAAGGAAATAAAAAACTCTCTCAAAGAAATATAAGAGAACACAAGTAAGCAACTAGAAGCCCTTAAAGAGGAAACACAAAAATCCCTTCAAGAATTAAAGGAAAACACAATCAAACAGAAAAAGGAAATGAACAAAACCACCCAGGAACTAAAAATAGAAATAGAAACAATAAAGAAATCACAAAGGGAGACAACCCTGGAGTTAGAAAACCTAGGAAAGAGATCAGGAGTCATAGATGCAAGCATCACCAACAGAATACAAGAGATAGAAGAGAGAATCTCAGGTGCGGAAGATACCATAGAAAACATTGACACAACAGTCAAAGAAAATGCAAAATGCAAAAAACTCCTAACACAAAACATCCAGGAAATCCAGGAAACAATGAGAAGACCAAACCTAAGGATAATAGGTAAAGAAGAGAGTGAGAATTCCCAACTTAAAAGGCCAGTGAATATCTTCAACAAAGTCATAGAAGACTTCCCTAACATAAAGAAAGAGATGAACATAAACATTCAAGAAGCCTACCGAACTCTAAATAGATTGGACCAGAAAAGAAATTCTTCCTGTCACATAATACACAAAACACCATATGCACAAAACAAGGAAAGAATATTAAAAGCAGTAAGGGAAAAAGGTCAAGTAACATATAAAGACAGACCTATCAGAATTACTCCAGACTTCTCACCAGAGATTATGAAAGCTAGAAGATCCTCGTCAGATCTCATACAGACCCTAAGAGAACACAAATACCAGCCCAGGATGCTATACCCAAGAAAACCCTCCATTACCATTGATGGTGAAACCAAAATATTGTATGACAAAAGCAAATTTATACAATATGTTTCCACAAGCTCAGCCTACAAAGGATAATAATAGATGGAAAACACCAACTCAAGAAGGGAAATTATACCCTAGGAAAACAAGGAAGTAATCTTTCAAAAAACTCAAAAGAAGATAGCCAAACAAATATAAAAATAACATCGAACATAACAGGAAGCAACAATCACTATTCCTTAATATATCTTAACATCAATGGACTCAATTCCCCAATAAAAAGACATAGACTGACAGACTGTATATGTAAAGAGGACCCAGAATTTTGCTGCATTCAGGAAAGGCACCTCTGTGTTAAAGACAAAGACTACCTCAGAGTAAAAGTCTGGAAAACAATTTTCCAGGCAAATGGTCCCAAGAAACAGGCTGAAGTAGCCATTCTAATATCATATAAAATCAACTCTCAACCAAAAGTCATCAAAAAAGATAAGGAAGGACATTTCATACTCATCAAAGGAAAAATCTACCAAGAAGAACTCTCAATTCTGAACATCTATGCTCCAAATGCCAGAATACCCACATTCATAAAAGAAACTTTACTCAAAGCACACATTGCACTTCACACAATAATAGTGGGAGACTTCAACACCCAACTCTCAGCAGTGGACAGATCTTGGAAACACAAACTAAACAGAGACACAGTGAAACTAGCAGAAATTATGGACCAAATGGATTTAACAGATATCTATAGAACATTTCATCCTAAATCAAAAGAATATACCTTCTTCTCAGTACCTTATGGTACCTTCTCCAAAATTGACCATAATTGGTCACAAAACAAATCTCAACAGATATAAGGAGATTGAAACAATCCCATGCCTCCTATCAGTTCACTATGGAATAAGGCTGGTCTTCAATGGCAACAACAACAACAGAAAGCCCACATACACATGGAAGCTGAACAATGCTCTGCTTAATGATAACTTGGTCAAGGAAGAAATAAAGAAGGTAAGTAAAGACCTCCTAGAATTTCATGAAAATGAAAGTACAACATACCCAAACCTATGGAACACAATGAAAGCAGGTTTAAGAGGAAAACTCATAGCTCTAAGTGCCTTCAAAATTAACTGGAGAGAACTTACACTAGCAGCTTAACAGCACACCTGAAAGCTCTACAACAAAATGAAGCTAATACACCCAAGAGGAGTAGAAGACAAGAAATAATCAAACTCAGCGCTGAAATCAACCAAGTAGAAACAAAATAACTCTACAAAGAATCAAAAATAAAAGGAGCTGGTTCTTTGAGAAAATCAACAAGATAGATAAGCCCTTAGCCAGACTAACCAGAGCGCACAAAGACAGTATCCAAATTAATAAATCAGAAATGAAAAGGGAGATATAACAACAGAATCTGAGGAAATTCAAGAAATCATCAGATCCTACTACAAAAGCCTATACTCAACAAAATTGGCAAATCTGGATGGAATGGAAAATTCTCTAGACAAATACCAAATACCAAAGTTAAGTCAGGATCAGATCTAAACAGTCCCATAACCCATAAACAAATAGAAGCAGTAATTAAAAGTCTCCCAACCACAAAAAGCCCAGGACCAGCTGGGTTTAGTGCAGATTTCTAACGGACCTTCAAAGAAGACCTAATATCAATATTCTTCAAACTATTCCACAAAATAGAAACAGAAGGAACACTACCTAATTCATTTTTTGAGGCCACAGTTATACTGATACCAAAACCTCACAAAGACTCAAAAAAGAACGAAAACTACAAACCAATTTCCTTTATGAATATCAATGCAAAAATACTCAAAAAAATTCTCAAAAACTGAATCCAAGAACACAACAATCATTCATCATGATCAAGGAGGTTTCATCCCAAGGATGCAGGCATGGTTCAACACCCAGAAATCCATCAATGTAATCCACTACATAAACAAACTTAAAGAAAAAAACAACATGGCCATTTCAGTACATGCTGAAAAAGCATTTGACAAAATTCAACATCCCTTCATGATAAAAGTCTTGAAAAATCAGAAATTCAAGGCCCATACCTAAACACAGTAAAAGCAATATACAGAAAACCAGTAGCCAACATCACACTGAATGGGGAGAAACTTGAAGCATTCCCACTAAAATCAGGGACTAGACAAGGCTGTCTACTCTCTCCCTAACTATTCAATATAGTACGTGAAGTTCTAGCTAGAGCAATTAGACAATGAAAGGAGGTCAAAGGGATACAAATTGGAAAGGAAGAAATCAAAATATCACTATTTGCAGATGATGTGATGGTATACTTAAGTGACCCGAAAAACTCCACCAGAGAACTGCTACAGCTGATAAACAACTTCAGCAAAGTGTCTGGATACAAAATTAACATGAGTAAATCAGTAGCCTTCCTATACTCGAAGGATAAATAGGCTGAGAAAGAAATTAGGGAAATGAAACCCTTCACAATTGTCACAAACAATATAAAGTATCTTGGTGTGACTCTAACCATACAAGTGAAAGATCTGTATGACAAGAACTTCAAGTCTTTGAAGAAAGAAATCGAAGAAGATCTCAGAAGATGGAAAGATCTCCCATGCTCATGGATTGGCAGGATTAATATAGTAAAAATGGCCATCTTGCCAAAAGCAATCTACAGATTCAATGCAATCCCCTTCAAAATTCCAACTCAATTCTTCATAGACTTAGAAAGAGCAATCCTCAAATTCTTTTGGAATAACAATAAAACGAGAATAGAAAAACTATTCTCAACAATAAAAGAACTTCTGGAGGTATGAGCATCCCTGACCTCAAGATGTACTACAGAGAAGTAGTGATAAAAAACTGAGTGTTATTGGTACAGTGACAGGCAGGTAGATCAATGGAATAGAATTGAAGACCCAGAACTGAACCCACACACCATGGTCACTTGATCTTTGACAAAGGAGCTAAAACCATCCAGTGGACAAAAGACAGCATTTTCAACAAATTGCTCAACTGGTGGTCAACATGTAGAAGAATGCAAATTGATCCATTCCTATCTCCCTGTACAAAGCTCAAGTCCAAGTGGATCAAGGACCTCCACATAAAACCAGATACATTGAATCTAATAGAAGAGAATGTGGGGAAAACTCTTGAACACATGGGCACAGAGGAAAAGTTCCTGAACAGAACACCAGTGGCTTATGCTCTAAGATCATGAATCAACAAATGGGACCTCATAAAATTACAAAGCTATGTAAGGCAAAGGACACTGTCAATAGGACAAAATGGCAACCTACAGATTGGGAAAAGATCTTTACCAATCCTATGTCTGATAGAGGGCAAATATCCAAGGTATACAAAGAATTCAAGAAGTTAGACTCCAGAGATCCAAATAACCCTATCAAAATATGGGGAAAAGAGCTAAACAGAATTCTCCACTGAGGAAACTTGAATGGCTGAGAAGCACCTAAAAAAATGTTCATCATCCTTAGTCATCAGGGAAATCAAATCAAAACAACCCTGAGATTTCACCTCACACCAGTCAGAATGGCTAAGATCAAAAACTCAGGTGACAGCAAATGTTGGCGAGGATGTAGAGAAAGAGGAACACTCCTCCATTGCTGTTGGGATTGCAAACTGATACAATAACTTGGGAAATCAGTTTGGTGGATCCACAGAAAAATGGACATAATACTACCTGAGGACCCAGCTATTCCATTCCTGGGCATATACCCAGAAGATGCTCCAACATGTAGTAAAAACACATGCTCCAGTATGATCATAGCAGCCATATTTATAATAGCCATAAGCTGGAAACAACCAAGATGTCTCTCCACAGAGGAATGGATACAGAAAATGTGGTACATTTACACAATGGAATACTACTCAGCTATTAAAAACAATGACTTCATGAAATTCACAGGCACTTGATGGCAATGGATGGAACTTGAAAATATCATCCTGAGTGAGGTAACGCAGTCACAAAAGAATGAACATGGTATGTACTCACTGATAACTGGATATTAGCCCAAAAGTTTGGAACACCCATGATTCAATTCACAGCAACTGTTGGACTGAGCGTGGGTTCCCAGATGGAGGAGTTGAAGAAGGGACTGAAGAAACAGAGGGAGTTTGCAGCTCCATGGGGAAGGAGCAATCAGGTCAACTGTTCAGGCCCCCCAGTGCTCCCAGAGACTGGACCACTGACCAAAAAAATGCATACTGAGGGGCCCATGCTGCTGGTCACATATGTGGCTAAGGAGGGCCTTGTTGACCATTAGTGGGAGGAGAGGCCCTTGGGTCTGAGAGTGTTAGATTCCCCAGTATAGGGGAATGCCATGGAGGGAAGACAGGAGTGGGTGGGTAGGTGGGGGAATACCCTCATAGAGGCAAGGGGAGAGGGGATTGGATAGGGGGTTTCCAAAGGGAGACCTGGAAAGGGGAAAACATTTGAAATGTAAAGAAAGTATTAAATAATAAAAAAAAAAAGTACCATTTTGGCATTTACTAACAAGCTTTGCATTTTAAATGGAGACCATATTCATTGATAGTCATTGATTTCTGATTCATTTTATTTTTAGATACATTTTCTACTGTTGATTTCTTTTCGTTTCATTTACTTGATATTTTGTCACTTCTTGCTCTCTTTTCATTTGACTTTTTAAATATGTTTTCATGTGTATCTAAAATTATGTGCTACTTTAAGAGTATATATGTTCCTTCACCCCGTGTGTGTGTGTGTGTGTGTGTGTGTGTGTGTGTGTGTGTGTGTATACGTGCATGCAGATGCTAGAGCTTGTATGTGTTCATACACATGAAGATCAAAATACAACCAACCCTAAGGTCATTCTTAAGGTACCATCTATCTAGTTTCTAAGTTTGTTTGTTTTGTTTGTTTGGTTTTGTTTAAAGACAGGTCTCTCACTAGCTTGGAACATGACAAGCAGGCTAGCTCTCCAAAACTGAGGTTGCAAGCACATGTCACCACACCCAACTCTGCATATTGGTCCTGCAGATCAAACTCAGGCCATGCTGCTTGCTGAGCAACCACTTTATTGACTGAGCCATCTTCCCAGCCAACCACTCCTATTTTTTAACTAATAGAAATTATAACATTTTCTTTTCATTATCAAAATGTAATATTTTAGTGCTTTTGCTTGGCTGCTAGGTAGATAATCTATTTCTATTGTTGGATACTTCATTATATTTTTATTGAGATGCCTTATTTCTTATTAGATTGAATTTCACTGTATATTACATGTGGGATTTATAAAATGATCAGAACTGGCTGAATCATGTGATCCTTGAAAAAGGGTCCTCTTTTTGCTTTTACTAAAAAATAACTTTCTAGATCACCTGGTGTATTACTTACTTTTCTTTCTTTTTCTCTGTGGTAAAACACCATGATCTAAAGAGATTTACAGAAGGAAGAGTTTATATGACCTATGGTTCCAGGCAGATAAGAATCTTTCATGATGGGAAGGCTTGGAGTAAGCAGGATTGGGTTGGACAATGCATAGACTGAGAAAAGAAATTTGTCTATGACTTCTCACCCATGTTAATACACGTGATTCCTCCTGGATAAACAGTTTCTGATTGAGCCATTCTGACTCCCAAAGTCATTCAGCAGGGGGATCCCACAGGCCCCCTTCACTGGTGCCTTCAGTGTTTTCCTGTGAGGCGTTTTCAATGGGTGCCCATTTGTTTTCCTTCTGTCTGGTTCCAGATTATTTCTTCTTTGTGAGGCTGTTCACTGTATTTTGCTGAAGGACCATGTGCGACTGCAAAGTGGTGGGTCACATAGGGAGCTGCCTGTATCCTGTGCTGTGATGTGTATAAAATTTGGATAATCCCCAGTGGCTGGTGTCAACCTTTGTAATGGGCTTATATGTACAGTTATAGTCTGGTCTTACTTGTCTGTTTGAGACCCTCTCTGAAGATCTGAGAACTTTTGTGCCTTTGTGTTTTTGTTTGTTCCAGTGCTAGGGAAGTGTTTGAAAGCCAAAATGAGTTCTATGCTGACAGGACTCACATTCCTTGTAATTAGTACACTTTCTTTTATTTTTGTTTAACAATATTTTTACCCTGGCTTAAAACTGAAGTCTTAACTATAGTAATTTACTTGTCTTTAAGTGTTAATATAATGATCAGTGTCCTCTGATAACACTTTGATATTGATTTGTCAAATTTGATAGATGTATTTATTAATGTCAATGTCATAAAAACATTTGTCAAACAGGACGGGACATAGGGTCAGGACTTCCAGGAAACCTTTAATGCAGGAAAAGTTGACTCCATTAAAAGCAGCTTGAAAACAAGCTTCAAATGGGAGATTTAATTCTTTCCCATCCACTGGATCTGATATTAAATAAACTCAGCACTAGTGACATTCTCTGATGAACAGGTTATGAAGCAGTATTTTTCTCCTTGGGCTATTACAGCTCAATTTAGCAGGCCACATTCATGAAAACTCAAGACCAATGGAACAGAATAGGAGTCCCAGAAACAGATCTATACAGCTAAGGCCAACTAAATTTTACAAATGCGTCAAAACAGTACATTCCTTCAAAATAGCAACTGATTATTGCAATGCCACAAATTGTCTGAACTTAGTCTTAAGGTTCGTGCTAAGGATCTGCCATCTAAATTTACGGTTAGAACAGAGGACTTGATGAGATGGGAGCTATGCTTGCCTTATCACCTCCCTGTGCTAGATGTGGGATTGTTACTATATAACTAGATATAGAAATGATATTGCATTTCCGAGGGTTTTGAACTTCCCACAACATGGCAACAGGGTTGCAGAATAGAAAAGCATAAATCAATATTCCCTAAACCTGATTCTGTGTACCTTCTGAGATTCTGTTTCATGAGATACAGTCCCACGATGCTGGATTCTTGGCTGAAAGTGTTGAATATAATCAAAACTTTAGAGTGAATTTTCAGGTAAGGATATTGCTTCCACAGAGACAAATTCAATGAACAGTTCTAAAAGGACAGGAATGAGTAAAATATTAAAGATAAATGAATATAGGCTTTAAAAAAATCACTGCATATACTCAGTCTCATTATCATGCTCCAGCTTCTTCACTGAACAGGATACAAACCAGTCTTCATAAAAGATGGTGTGTGGCCCTTAACACTGTCTCCTTAAATGCATATTATGGAGCACTTTGAAAGGGGTAACTGGGTTGATAGTAAGGAAACGTGCATTGTACCTCCAAGGTGGTCATTTGAGGCATTAAGAAAACAAGTTAGAGCAAAGAAGACATCTTCCCAGGCCCATTTTTATAAGGTTTGAAAATACAGAATGGAACTGCAATTCAGATGGGCAGGGCTTTTCAATCCCTAACACTGTAAAAAGTAATTTAAGCTGTAGATAAATTGGGAGATTTACATTATTTTTGTCAAAAGGAAAATTCTAAAGTTTTGTAAGAAGATTCACCAGCTGTGTTGGCAGGTAAAACACTAGCTGCCCAAATGATTTTAAATGCCAGAGGGACAATGATTATTTTTTTCACATACGTTTGTCTCATACAGTTTTTAGAATACACTTATCTTAAAATACATTACTATTTACCTGAGAGTCAAATGGAACTTAATATTCAATATTTTTATCTGCTAAAGCCGAGAACAGTAATACCAGAGGGAGTGGAAGAGGTGATATGAAGTTCACTAATTCAAGGGCTGCAGTGTATTGTATTGATTTAATTGTGAACAACACATCAATATGTCTGCCACAGCCAACTTGACTTTTATAGCACTGTCTGAAAGTTTCCTTTTCCTCCTTGGTGTGTTGTATCCGTAGGAAATACTGCTGATCTAACAACTCAATTCAGGACATAGTGATTCTAAAAATACTATATGACTAGATATAGTTACCAATTATACAATTATACCATTGCCTTGTACTAGACATAGTACAGACATATGACTAAGTAAACCATAGATTTTCAAATGATGGATGGATAGAGGGCCTACTCTAACTATGGGGTATAAACAGCCCAAAATATCTTCCAAGCCAACCTCACCACAACTTCTATCTGAAAGATACAAAAACTAAGTTTCAAAACTAAAATAACACAAATGTAACAGAGAATGAAATATGCTTCTCTCTGAGGTAACTTTTTGTATTTTAAATAACATGTAATATGTTATCTAGAGTACACGTTCAAATTCATATTGTCCATGTTTACAGCCATTTCTCCTAAAGCTCTTTGTCTCTACATAAATTCCCCAATTTCACAGTCTCAATTTCCTTTCTGCAAAATAAAACATACTGATAAATATTCATGCATTAGTTTAAGAATTAAGCGAGATGTTCCATGTAAGACATTGAAGTAGGACTAAAACGCTTGTCCTCAGTCATTCTCAGCAATAATGTCAACACAGAAAAAAATGGTTAGAAGGCAAGCACGCCCATGTGACACTAAAGAAAGCCTCCACAAAAAACCATAGGTGTCCCTAGAAGACTTACTAAGTTTCCTTTCTTTTTCTTTTGTTGTTAAATAGTTTTTCTAAAATGATATAATTTTATAATTAAGCAAAATTAATATTTAATTGAACAGAATCAGAGTACATTTTTAAAAATTGTCTTCAATATCTTTTTAAAACAAATTAAAAATTTTTAATTAAAATATAATTACATCACATCCCTCTTCCTGTTTGACCCTCCCATCCCTCCCACACCCTTTTCCATTACTTCCTCTCAAATTGATGGCCTCCTTTTCATTGATGATTATTGTTACACACACACACACACACACACACACACTCAACCTACTACATCCATTTAGTGTTGCTTGTGTATATGTTTCAGAGTAGAGTTCTTTGTATTGGATAACTAATTAGGATGCTCATCTCTGAGAGAGAGTAGTTCTCCTTCTGTCAAAATCTTTAGTTGTCTGTAGTTTTTTGTCTAGTCATGGGAACCCATGAAATTTCTCCCTTCTGTGTTAGCATGTCTGTTGGTATTCAACTGAATTCTTGTTCTCTCGGGAGTCATTAGTAGACGGTAGTTATTGGTCTAGCCATCAGAACCCATGAGATTTTTCCCTTCTATGTTAGCATGTCTGTTGGTATTCATGTTCAACTCAGCTTAAATCTTTTGAGCCCTTGTCCAAAGCTTAGGGTGTCTTAAGCAATAGGTACTTGCCTCCAACTTCTGAGAGGGGACCAAGGGCAATACCAATAACCTATACTTTGGGAGTAGTCATTTGGACTCCCCTGTCCGACAACTCTAATGGCTGTTTTTGTGTCTGGTACTGGATGAGGGGCACGTTAGACAGTCTAATGTTTTTGTGAGAACATTATCAGTACATTTTAATATAATATTTTGTAACTTTTAAGAATATTATACATTGTACTTTGATATTTATTTTTCTAGTTCTTTCCAACTAAATCCTACCGAATCTCATGCCCAACTACATCTAGGCCTCCAACTTCATATCTTCCTCATTTTATAGAACTTGGTCAAATGAGTGTTGCCCATATACTGTTGCCCATATCCTGTTGGGTATAGGGCTGTCTAATAGAGTGTGGTTGATGTCATATGGCTTACACCATCCAATGGAGTGTGGTTGATCTACTGTGGCCTACCTGACTCTTCCACCCACAGAAGTCATCAACTGTCAAAAGTCCCTCAGTTAGTATTTGGAACTTGTGAATTCATCTTCATGATAATACATTGACCAGCCTGATCTGGTACAAGCAAGCAAAGGTTCTATGAGCTCATTAGTACACTAGTCCTGTCATATCTGGAAGAGGTTATTTCTTTATGCTCTTCTTCAACCTCTAGGTCTTATAGTCGTTTTCTTCCCACATCTATGGTGATTCCTGAGCCTTGGGAGATAGGGTTATAAATGTCTCCTGGTTGGTATATTCCATCAGCACTTATTCTCTCAATCTGAGCAACTATGGATTTCTACATTAGCCATCGTCCACTGAACAATGTTTTCTAATGAAGGCTGAGAAATGTACTGAACCATAGATAGTGCTGAAAATTTGAAAGGCAGTTTGTCTCTATATACATTTAACAGGATAATAGTAGTAGATTTACCACTGGGGCCTATGAGCTTCTTGACCATTGATTCTTAACCATATTTTTAGTATTAGACATGTGTTTTCTCCTGTGTTGTGGACATTAAAATATTAACATGTCAGTTACCCCTATAGCACTCATGCCACTATTGCATCTCTGGGCATCTCTTCTCATACCAATCATTCCTGCAGTTTACAAGTTTCACATATGGGTAAGCCTGTTGACACTTCCATTCCCAGCTTCTGATATAGCACCTTTTGTTACTATGAAAGATACCCAGCAATGAGAAAGTTTTCTGGTTCACACCAAATTTCTTTCTACATGTCTTGTGACCAATATATGTGATGTCTTCACCAATGATCCCTTACCACTGAGTTCTAGTAAGCAATCAATACCAATAATAATAGCCTGTATTGTTTTGTGGTCTCTATTACATATATGACCAACAACTTGAGAGGAAGAATTCTACACATAGAATTCTTTTTTGTTTCTTTCTTTTGGCAAAATATGGCTTCTAGAAGAGTATTCAAATTAAACTCTTTATAAATATATCTTCATATATTTATATATAAATACAAAATAGTAGATTCTCATGGCTCGTTCACACGTCCTTAGTCTTCAATTTATCACCCTTATTCCTTTCTCTATTTATGCTCCCATTTCTCTCCCTATTTAACCTTCCTCATTATCCCTGTCAGAAAAAAATTTAAAGAACACTAGTCAGGTTAGCCCTAACCAATTTCTTTTTCTTTTAGACTGTCAGAAATGAAATCATGACATTAGAATAAGAGTTATATAAGGATTTCTTGGGACAAAGTAGAATAAATATTATACATACCATAGAATACACTGGGATCACATATATGAGCAGGATGATTTGGAGGTTAAATAGGAAAGAAAAAGGTAAATAAACAAGCAACAAGGCTTCTATATGCTGAAGCAGGAGTGGAGGTCCTAATTAGGAAAGGTAAAGTGTTCTAGGGGATTTAGGACTAATCAATTATGTGTGAGAGGATGCTGGTTAATCAAAGGCAATGTGCATCTGTGTACATTTCATACAGGAAGAATTTGAGTCACTAACTTGAAGGACTTCCAAGAAGTCAGTTGCTCTGAATTTTGACTTTATCCAGCATAGGCTGCAGAGTTGTGCTGGTGATGAATGAAGTCACTGACTGTATCTAGTTGTTTTCTGGTTTTTCACATATTTTCTTACCAGTTATTCATTTTCTTTCTATTTCAATCATAGTTTGGAATAGCAGTATGCATATCAAATTAAGTATTTCAGTCTAAAGTCAAATTTTAACAGATACCTTACTGTTCTTATATTTCCAACTCACCTAATATTTAGATACGTTTATATCATTTCTCAAAAATAAAAGAATTCCCCAACTTTTTTTTCACTAACCTCATTCCTGAGTTCCATATCTGCAGATGTATGTAGATCCCATCATCCCTGTAAACTTACCCTCTTCTTAGAGTCTCATTACCTGCCTGTCCCTTCACCCACACCCCCATTTATTATCCATTAATGATGGGAGAACCCATCTTTTTCTTTTTTTTCATATACAACCCAGAAAGCTAGATTTTCATTGTTATTTTACTATTTTACTTCAAAACAGACTTTCTTTTTCTAATTGATAGTTATTTGGACACTGCCCTTTGCCTTTTCATAATTTAGCACTTTTATAAATTTAGAAAATTAAGTGTATATATTCCTAAAAAAGCTGATTTCAAGCTTTTTAGACTAATCTCATAGAGTCCCCTTTCTTTTATGAGATATGAATTTTAGCTCTTTATAATATACATCAGAACAGAGAAATTTTATCTTCAAAATTTCTAAACACATAAGTTTCTTGTTAATATATAAACAAGTCCCCCTTTTGTATAACCTCTTTCTTAGCTTCTTGGTAAAGGCAAAACAGAATCCAATGAAACTAGACTAAATGAAACCTCCTGTAGAATTAAAAGGATATATTTCTGAGGGAACAAATATTTGTAAAGGATATCAACCACTAAGTAGGATAGTGACATTTTAAATAAAAATTTAAAACTGATCTTATTCCATACTCTCAAATTAAGCATTGAAACAAATTGCTAAGCTGGGATAGCATATACTTATTCATATGAATACTGGTCTCTATAAACCTACTTCTGACAATTCTTATAACAGTGGTGACACATTGCAATATGAGCTGTATATACACAATTTTCTCCTTTATAATTTTCTTCAGAATAACTTCATGTGTTGTCTATGACAAACAAAAAATATTTTGGAAGGAATGATGCTAGGACATTACTTTTTCCAGAATTTACTGTTGCTTTCCTCTACTTAGCAAAAAGGAATGAGCATTTCTATACTTTTAAGAAATTTTTAAAAATTAAGAAAGAGGGTAAGCCAATGGTCATAACATTTTTATTTACTATGAAAAAGAATGGAAGGAATCTTAACAGATGTTAGAGTTGATCTGACTACAGAAGAGCTGGGGTGGGAAGGTCCATGTTAGTGCCAGAAACCATGTTGTTCCACATATAGACCAGCTCTTCTCTAATTTCCAGCAGGAAGAATTAAGCCTCTGAGCTTTTATTTGTATTTAACAAGATCCAGAACAGATGGCCTCTATGTGAACATATTTCAACACAGTACAGATAATGCTACTCGTTCTGTACCCATCAACCTCTATGTCAGTACCACAACACTATGTGAACACCCATGAGTTGTGTAACTTTTCATAGTAAAACATAATCATATTATTTGTTGCTTAAAAAGACTTTGGCAAATTCCAACATCCCTGTATGTTAAAAATCTTTGAGACATTTGGGATACAAGGAGCATACCTAATCATAATAAAAGCAATAGACAGCAAACCAATAGTCCAATTAAATGGTGAGAAACTTAAAGCAATTACACTAAAATCAGGAACAAGACAGGCTGCCCACTCTTCCTGTATTTATTCAAATATAGTATTTAAATAGCTAGAACAATAAGAAAACTAAAGGAGATCAAGGTGATACAAATTCAAAAGAAAAAGTATGGCTTTTCACAGATAATATGATAGTATATAAAGGTAACCCCCCATACTCTACCTGAGAACTCCTACAGCTGATAAACAGTTTTAGCGAAGTGGCTGGATACAAAATTAAGTAGAAATTAAAAATAAGTAGCCTTCTTTTATATAAACAATAAATGTGATGAGAAAGAAATCTGGTAACCAACATCCTTCACAATAGCCACAGATAATATAAAATATATTGGTGTAATTCTAATCAAGCAAGTGAATGACATGTATGACAAGAATTTCAAGGCTTTGAAGAAATAAATCGAGGAAGATATCAGAAGATGGAAAGATTTCCCATTTTTATATATTGGTAGAATTAACATAGTAAAAATGGACATCTTACTACAAGCAATCTACAGATTCAATGCAATTGCCATCAAAATTCCAAAACAATTCTTTATAGACCTTGAAAGAGCAATTCTCAACTTCATATGGAAAAAACAAATATCCGGGATAACTAAGACAGTCCTGTACAATAAAAGAACGTCTGAAGGTATCACCATCCCTGATTTCAAGCTATCTTACAGAGCAATAGTCATTAAAAACCAGACAGGTTGATCAATGGAATAGAATCAAAACCCAGAAATAAATCCACATACCTACAGAAAGTTGATTTTTTTTGACAAAGAAGCCAAATCCATAGAATGAAAAAATAAAAGCACTTTTAACAAATGGTGCTGGTCTAATTGGGTGTCTGCATGTACAAAAATGAAAACAAATCCATATTTATCACCCTGCACAAAATTCAAGTCCTCAAGGATTAAAGACCTCAACATAAAACTGGATACACTAAATGTATTAGAAGTGAAAGTGGGGAATACTCTTGAATGCATTGGTATAGGAGGCAACTTCCTAAACAGAACACCAACAGGGTAGGGACTAAGATCAACAATTAATAAATGGGACCTCATGAAACTGAAAAATTCTCTAAGGTAAAGGACTCCATCAATAGGATAAAAACTGCAGCCTATAGAATGGGAAATGATCTTTACCAACGCTCCTCTGACACAGGCCTAATACCCAAAATATATAAAGAACACAAAGAAATTAAACACCAATTAACCAAATAACCTGATTAAAAATGGTGTATAGAGCTAAACACAGAATTCTCAACAGGGAATCTCAGATGACTGAGAAGCACTTAAAGAAATGTTCAGTATCCTTAGTCATCAGAGAAATGCAAATCAAAGTGACTGAGATTCCACCTTACACCTGTCAAAATGGTGTGGAGGATGTGGAGCAAACTTGTACAACCACTTTGGAAATCAATTTGGCAGTTTCTCAGAAAATTTGGAATAGTTCTACCCCAAGACCCAGCTATACTACTTCTGGGCATATACCCAAAAGATGCCCGACTATACCACAAGGACACTTCCTCATCTGTGTTCATAGCAGCTTTATTTATAAAAACCAGAAACTGGAAACAACCTAGATGTCCCTCAACTGAAGAATGGATAAAGAAAATGTGGTACATCTACACAAAGCTGAAAACTACTCAGTTATTAAAAACAAAGACATTGTGAAATTTGCAATTAAGTTGGTGGAACTAGAAAATATCATCCTGTGTGAAATAAACCAGACCCATAAAGGCACATATGGTATGTACTCGCTCATTAGTGAACATTAGCTGTAAAGTACAGGATATCCATGCTACAATCGACAGACCCAAGGAAACTAATTAATAAGAAGAGAAGAGGGTGGAAGTGAGAATGGAAATTGGTGCGGGGCATCTCTGGGGCTAGCTAGAGACCTGGGAATGGAAAGGCTCTGGGGAATCTTCGGCTGTGACCCTAGCTGAAACTCCTATCAGCAGGAGAGATGGAGCCTAAAGAGGCTACCTTGTGTAAACTTATGGTGATTTGATGTTTATTTCTGAGCTTGTGACATGTCGTTATTAATCTATGCATCATTGTTTATGTTAAATGATTTTCCATTTTTTCTCCTTCTCAAATATTAGGTCTGTTACCTCACATTACCCACACCAATGAACATCTTTTCAAGTTATCTTAGGAAAACTGTTTACTGATAGCAATCATCACATCTAGTTAGGCAAATCCATTAGGATCAAAAACTATATAAAATATATCCCCCCATTCCTCAAGAGAACAGAACAGTTAGGGGCAGCTCTGAAATAAAGGAGACTCCTGGGAGTCTTTGGGGTAACCCATAGCTTATACTCCTAGCAGTGGGATTCAATGATGAGCCTGAAGAGGCCACCTCCAGTAGCCAGGTGGTACTTCTAGTGGAGGGAGAGGAACACCAAACCATTCACAAAACCTTTGACTCAAAATTTCTCCTGCTTACAAGAAGTGTAAGGATGAAGATGAAGCAGAGATTGAGGGAATAGCCAACCAATGACTGGCTCAACTTGAGACACGCCCCATGTGAGAAAGCCAACCACTAATACTATTAATGATATTTGGTTATGCTTACAGACAGGAGCCTAAGCATAACTGTTTTCTGAGAGACTTCATTCAACAGTTGATAGAAACAGATGCAGACACCCACAGTCAAACATCAGGTACAGCTTTAAAAGTCTTGTGGAAGAATAGGAAATAGGACTGAGCAAGCCAAAGGAGTCAAGAATACTACAAGACATAGAGAGTCAACTAACCTGGGACCCTGGTAGCTCACAGAGACTGAACCACCAACCAAGGAGCATGCGGGGGCTGAACCTAGGTCCTCTATACATTTGTAGCAGATGCACAATTTGGTCTTCATCTCGGTTCCTTAACAACTGGGGGAGGGGCTGTCTCTGACTGTTGCCTGCCATTGCATCCCATTCCCC
>JADRCH010000056.1:2759692-2809692 GCA_019843965.1 Rhynchomys soricoides | reverse complement strand
AGATTTTCTTCTTCCTTATTTCTTCTTCATATCACCTGCTCTCTGCTGTACTGCCTCTCTTATCTTGTTATATTTATTTTTTTGTCATTGTGTAGTTTACACAGGTGTGTAGAAGTTAGTGGACAACTTTCAGGAGTTTGTTTTCCCCTCCCTCACGTTAATCCAGAGCATTGAAATCAGATTATTCAGCTTTCAAGCACGTTTGTCGATTTAACCATCTCCTGAGTTCTCAGAATACCTCTTTGAGTTTTAGAAATTGTGACTGCCTATCTTAATGCTTACATCTGTATTTCCCCACTGAACATGGTGGTCTCACAAAACAGCCACATCAGAGAAGGTCATACTGAGCACACTCTAAGCAAACCAAAACATGATCGCTGTCTAATAAAGAAAATGTTGGATTTCTACTTTTGGCTGTTAGGAATAATGGCTGAGTGGTTGTCAATTATGACATCATAGTACTCCCCTCTATTTTATTTTGGCAGATGGACTGATGTATCCAACCTTAGAATTGCTCCATGATGGCATCCAATCCAGAGCAAAGACACATCCTTTGACCCACCCCATATCACAAAGCTCATCTGGAGTTCTATGATAGGATTCTTCATAAATCATATTATTACTTAGAATAAAAGAACAAGTTTGATCTTTTCAACTCACTATTACAAAGGCATTAATGACACTGATTTAAAACAGGATGGAGACCGGGAAAAGCTAAGCCTTGATCCTGTGAGGCACACTGCGATATTCATTGCCTACTGTCTTTGATCTTTGAATCCCTAACTTGGACGATACTCATAACATGCTCCACGTTTCTCTCCAGTGGGAAAAACATTCATGTCACCTCTTCCCATTCCCCACAAGAGTTCTGGTGGAGCTTGGCTCAAGGCAACTTCCTTTACCATTCATTATGTTTTGTCTGTTTCACTTTTCCTACAGTTTGTTGAATTTTATGTGTGAGTGTGTGTTCATGAATAATAGATACTATGTTTTTGGAGGAGAAGGCGGCCAAGGTCTTGATTTGCATATTTTATTAAGTTCATACCTTCATTACTGCTTCTCTACATTTCAGTCACTATCCTAGCTTTCCCTTTTCCATAGCTATCAAATTCTGTTTTCTCCTTTCATGCCTCTATTAGTCTTAAAATATTACAGCTTTCTATTCTGTTTATTCATTAGATACCTATGTATAAATAGCTGAGAATGAGTCAACTGCATATGTAAAGGGCTGAAAGCCTAAATAGAGGACAAAGGACTGGGCATATAGCTAGGAGAGCAAATGGAGAAGCTTGGGGCTCTAGTGATGCAGAAGCTTGGTAGTTGGTGATAGCAGCAATTGGATTTCTGAGACAGGATTGAAGCTCCCTGCTGTATATGTCTGAGCTACTTAGTTGAGACTAAAAGTGAAGAATCTACAATAGACTCACAGGCTTTAGGAAAGACTGCCCTTTGATCAAAAGGTGTTTCTCAAAGTATACACACTAAGGCCGGGGATAGGAACACAAACTCAGAAAGCAGAAAACCTATTCTACTCCATCTTTCTACATTTTCTGCCATGCTGCTTGCCAGGCATAATATATGGAAGCTGACAAGAAGACAATGGGGCCTGACAGAGGCCAATCCCCAGCCTATGAGCTAAGTGTTAGAGGGTGGATGCTGCCTACTCAAAAGCTAAGTGTGGTTGCATGAGTGCCCCTAGCCCAGAAGCTGACTGTGGATTTGTGAATGCCTCTAGCCCAGAAGCCAAGTGTATAAAACCAAGGTACCAGCCAAAATTTCAAGTCAGACATTTGTATTTATTAAATATGCTACTTCTTTATACATTTTTGTGATTTATAATGGGTGATTTTTTGCTTCATCATTTTGCACACTATTTCCAATTATTATAAGACTTCCCAGATTAGCATAGCACTCCCTGCCCATGCTCAGCAAAGGCTTTGAGATCTGTACAAAGATCTCTCACCTCTTTGATCTCTTTTCATTGAGAAATACACCTCTACATTCCCCTAGGGTGACATATAAACTCATAAATCTATCTTCTGATTCCACCTTCCACATTTCTTCAACCATTGGTGGGATATATCTTTTAAATATTCACAGAACATGTTGGCAAAACTTTTATCTACCTTCTACTGAGCCCTTACCTTGAATATAAATACATGATCACAGAAGCTGTATCTACACACAAAAATAAATTTTCTTCTTTCCATTTACTCACCAATTGCTTTGCTTGTATTACATAGAAACAATCTATTTTTTTCCCTCCAAGACTAACAATAAAATTTCTAGTCTTTTGAGTTCTTACACTGATTTTATGGCACTCTAAACATTTCAAATCATATTGTCTTATTTTGTTTCCAGTTTGGATTTTGTATTTTCTTTGTTCTGTTGTTTTTGGTTGCTCTGCTTAAGTTCTACTCTTTATGAATCTGCTAGTCTAGCTTGATGAATCATCTTCTACCAATACAGCCATAGCCCTTGATTCTCTTTCCATGTCCTTCCCATGGGAGCTCAGGACAGGACTTCATAGATTTAGCATACTGTCTTCCCTGCAGCAGGGCCACCCTTCTTTTATGCTTGAGACTTTCCCCATATCATCTTTAAGGCTGACTTACTACTGCTTGCAGCACACAATCCTGGAGCCCTTTATCTCATCTCTTCATCTGTTTCAGATGAATACTCATCCTCACTAACCTCAACCATAAAAGATCCAGCATCCCATTTGCTATTCTGGTCTGCATCATATGCAGCATCCCCATAATTATTTATTTAACATCAATAATGTAAGAAACATTCTAAACAAACAGAATGCTCAATTAAAAAAGACTCTGCTAATATTCTTTTCATTATTATAGGAAAAGAAGAATCTTTTTGATAAACATCATGCTTGTTTCTTTAATCAATACACTTAGTTTATGCTGAATTTTATAGACATTTACTATATTCACTTTCTTAATCAAAAAATAAAAACTTTCTGGTAGCTAGATAAGCTTATAGCCCCCTCTTTCAAAGTATTACACCAATAGAATCCTCAGTCCAAACCTAAGATGTCCTGACACAGTGAAGTTGCTAAATAATAGAAAATGATAGATAAAAATGAGTAAGCACTGCTGTGTGTGAGAAAGTTGAATCAGCCCAAAATTCTGTGAGAGCATAGATCAGTGTTCTCCTGCTATAATTCAAATATCTGTTTACACAAATCTAATATACATAACTCTCAATTCACAGGGCTTAAAAATAGTATAAATTTCTTCTTTTGTTTTATTCTAATGAAATTAATAATGATTGCAGTATTTTATGTTTTCCAAAATCCTTTTGAGTTTTTGGTTAATACTACATGCTATGAACACAGCAGAAAAATAGAAATTATTTCTATCTTGAGAATAATAAACTGATGTTCAAATTTAGGTACACGGCAAACATAAGGCATAACTTTGACCTCAGTTTACACATTTTGAACTGCAAAGTGGAGTTCCTCTAGCCTCAGTATGCCATGACTTGCTTATAAGATATCTAAACATTTTGGGAGATGAATTGGCATGGAAAACACTATCTCTCATTATATTTTTGTCATAAACTCTTCCAAATTCTTCTAGAAAACCACGTGGCAATGAACAACAAATGTCATAAGTATTTTCCTACTCTTCAACCTAATTTTCCACTTCCAAACGTTTTTGAAGAGAATGGTCTGAAATAAAGTAATAATTAAAACAGGCTTTCTGTATGCATATCAACTCAGAGTCCATTTTAATTATATCCAGCTACTGACCAGCAGTGAGGAAGGTTAGGTAACTACAATGAACCGCAAGTACAGGCCAAGGCAATGTGTAAAGTTAGGACTGTGGTGATTTAACATTAGTGAAACCAGATTCATACAAATTATCATCCATCCTTACCCTCTTCAATTTCTGTACATTTTCAAGGGATCATTTTTGCCAGTATATTATTAAATCAGTGATGCATCTTATAGTAATTTTAGTAGAAAATATTTATTTAATATATAACAAGAACTCTGAAATAAACGTTTGAAACTTGTTAAAGTTATTTCAAGAAGTGGAATTGTATGTTAAGTGAGTAGAATTTTTTTCCCAGTTACTTTTCTGATTTCGTCTTTCAGGTTTTTCTATTGATGGTTCATCATATTTGAAAAGTGACCTAATAAGAGCTTCAGATTTCTCACCTACATACCCAAGTGTCTCTTGTTCCATGTGAAAGCCAAGAGTGAAAGCCAAGAGGGTTTCAGTAATATAATTCAGAACCAGGGAGAAAGTATACAATTGTAGTCCAGGAATGAAGTCCTGAGATCTGGGGGACATGCAGTTGTATTATAAAACCTTGGAGTCTGCAGTATCTTAAATAAGAAGGATGGCAGTTGGTGATGTCTGCCTTCTTGGCCTCTAGGACCTAGAGCCAAATAAACATTTTTTTTTTTAATTTAGTAAATAACCTAAGCTTGAACAGTCTGTAGTAACAATAGAAAAGTATAGTCCATGTCAAATGCAGATCTCCAACTTTTGTTTATTAAGATATTTCAAAATATTTAAGAGTTGCTTTGGGAGTTGACCATAAATGTGGATGTTTCTGTGAAAAAACAAAACATTGTCCTTGAACAATTTACACATTGAATGTAACTACATCCAAAGCATTTAATTCTGAATTCTGAATCAACTACTCACAATGTCACATGTATGTGGCTGAGGGAATAATACTGCAGCTACCATCTTGGTATGGCAGTTAAGTTTCCTATGGGTAAAGAGATTCCACAGGTTGAGAGACAGGAACTGAAAAGAATGGTCAGATTGTAACCATAGCTGAACATCACTAATTTAATGAGCTGCCCAAAGCATACTATTTACGAGAATACAAGTAGGTTGACGTGCTTCAGTGAGCTCCTAGAGGTCAAAGAGACCAAGCACATACCTGAAAGGTAAAAGTTATTGGGAAACTCAGAAAGATGTAGCTCACCTTAATAAATGTCAGCTAATGCAGGCTCAGTGGAAGGAGCTAAGGACCATTCCAACCTAGTAAATTCAAAGTCTATTTATGGTACATTTTTATAAGTTGCCTCCAGGGTGACAATGTTAACTGTGGCTAAGATTCTCTCAGCAAAGGTTAGTTTCCTAAGTAAAAGAGTTTTCCAGAGCATGTTAAAAATATCATTCACTAAAACTTAAATTATTATGGAAGAATATTGTGATCAGTAGATAATTTTTAAAAATTCATTAGACTAGGAGATAATTCAAACAAATAATACATAATTTTAATACAATGGCATATTTTCAATATAGACCTTTCTACTCTGCTATATTTTGTAATTTATATATTATTTTATATTCTGTATTTCAACCTCATCCCTCACATGATGGTTAATCTTTGTTGTTAACTTGACTCCATGGAGACATACCTATAACATTGGTAAACACTTTTGGCTGATCTGTGAGATCCTTCGAGAGAAGTCATGTGGGTTAGCACACAGAGGAGGAAAGCCACTCTGAATGTGGGCCCATATATCCAATAGGCTGAGAGCTCAGAAGAAACAGAAATGACAGTGAGGGGAAATTGTGCCTACCCTCTTATACCCGGTACAGTTTCTAAGGTCATTATTCCTGGCCATCAAACTCCAGATTCTCTAGCCTTTAAACACAGACCACCCACTCTTCAGTGGCTGTTTCTCCTTCAGCCTCTAACTGATGCTACATCATTGGCCTCTTGTCATGTCATGGGACTTCTGGATTCTTAGACTAAATGGCCTGGCTATCCTCGGCTTTCTAACTTAAATGTTTACACGGGAGAATTTCCAGCCAATTTAATAAATCCTTTCAGATCACCATTATACTCAAGCAGAATATGCATTTAGTAAAATATTATGTACATTCTATTGGGCCTACTACTATGAAGAACCGAACCCAGTAATAGGAAATTCAGCAGTATTAATTTTGTAGCAATTTAAGTATTTCTATTCTGATTATTGCTCTGTAAGTTTTGAGCTATCAAGACAGAAAAGTAAATTATTTAATAAGACTAACTTCCAGGAAAGATATGATTTCTTTATATTTATAATAGCCAGAAACTGGAAACAGCCCAAATGTCCCTCAATAGAGAAATGGATACAGAAAATGTGGTACATTTACACAATTGAATACTACTCAGCTATTAAAAACAATGACTTCATGAAATTCTTAGGCAAATGGATGGAACTTGAAAATATCATCCTGAGTGAGGTAACTCAGTCACAAAAGAACAAACACGATATTTACTCACTGATAAGTGGATACTAGCCCCAACGATCTGAATACCCAAGAGTCACTTTACAGACCATATGAAGTGTGAGAAGAAGGAAGACCAAAATGTAGATGCTTCAGTGTTTCTTAGAAGGGTGAACAAAATACTCACAGGAGGAAATATTGAGACAAAGTGTGGAGCAGAGACTCAAAGAAAGGCCATCCAGAGACTGCCCCACCTGGGGATACATCCCATATACAGCCATCAAACCCAGACATTATTGTGGGTGCTGGGAAGTGCTTGCTGATGGAAGCATGATAAGCTATCTCCAGAGAGGCTCAGCCAGACCCTGACAAATACAGAGTCAGATGCTTACAGCCAACCATTAGACTGAGTGTGGGGTCCTGGAGAAAGGAGTTGGAGAAGGGACTGAAGGAACTGAGGGGGTTTTCAGCCCCATGGAGGGAGCTCCCGGAGACTGGACCACCAACCAAAGAATACACATGGAGAGACTCATGGTTCTGGCCACATATGTGGCAGAGGAAGGCCTCGTTGGCCATCAGTGGGAGGAGAGACCCATGGGCCTGAGGGTGTTAGATGCCCCAGAGTAGAGGAATGCTAGGGAGGGAAGAGAGGAGTGGTGGGTGGGGGAGCAGCCTCATAGAGGCAGGAGAAGGGGGAATGGAAAAGGGGGTTTCCAAAGGGGAAAACATTTGAAATGTATATAAAGTAAATATCAAAAAAAGAAAAAAAGTTTAAAATCTCAATCCCATGTATTGATTTTTTTTCAAAATCTGAAATTGAAGTCAAAAGAAAGGTATTTATAGAAATCCAGAGTCTTTGAAACATTTAAATTCCAAATGGACTAAACCTTTTTTAAAAAGGAAGAATGCAAGATCAAAGTTATGAAAAGACTAAAGCCAAAATCTCACCTCATACAAAAGAAACCACGAAGTTGGAACAGGCTCAGAATATAAATCTGGGTGAAAAGGACTAGATACCAGCTACTAAGCAGCCAGTAGTCATATTTGTTCAGAATTAATGAATTGAAAGCTTCAGAAAGTATGCATCACCAAAATGTACTTCCTCAGGTAGAAATTTAACCAGGTTTCTATTAACTGGAAACACATTTTCTACAGCTAAAGGGGAAACGTGGAGTCATTTTGACCATGGTGAGGTATGGTGTATGTACCTTGTTTGATTTATTTTCAATATAACCTTATTCAAGGAATAGTTTTAAATTATCCTTGAATGAAGTTTTCCTTGCCTAAAATACATAATAGTGAGTAGAATTTTGAATTTTGAAATATCACTTAATCCTACCAATCCATGAACATGGGAGATTTTTGCATAGTCTGAGGTCTTCTTTGATTTCTTTATTCAGTGACATGAACTTCCTGTTATAGAGACCTTTCACTTGCTTGGTAAGAGTTACACCAAGATATTTTATACTATTTGTGGCTATTGTGAAGGTTATTGTTTCCCTAATTTCTTTCTCAGCCAGTTTATCATTTGTATACAGGAAGGCTACTAATTTTTTTGAGTTAATTTTATATCCTTCCATTTTGCTGAAGTTGTTTACCAATTGTAGTAGTTCTCTGGTGGAATTTTGGGGGCTGCTTACACATACTATCATATCATCTGCAAATAATGGAACTTTGATTTTTTTTTTCCTTTCCAGTTTGTATTCCCTTGATCTCCTTTTGTTGTCTTATTGTTCTAACTAGAACTTTGAGTGCTATAATGAATAGGTAGCAAGAAAGTGGGCAGCCTTGTCTTGTCCCTGGTATTAGTGGGATTGCTTCAAATTTCTCTCCATTTAATTTCACATTGGCAGTTGGTTTGTTGTATATATTGCTTTAATTATGTTTAGGTATGGGTCTTGAATTCCTGATATCTCTAAGACTTTAACATGAAGGGGTGTTGGATTTTGTCAAAGGCATTTTCAGCATCTAATGAGATGATCATATAATTTATTTTCTTTGAGTTTGTTTACATAGTGGATTACTTTGATGCATTTTTGTATATTGAACCATCCCGGCATCCATGGGATGAAAGCTACTTGATCATGGTGAATGATGTTTTTGATGTGTTCTTAGATTAGGTTTGTGAGATTTTTACTGAGTATTTTTGCATTGATAGTCACAATAGAAATTGGTTCTCTTTCATTGCTGGATCTTTGTGTGGTTTAGGTATCAGAGTAACTGTGGTTTCATAAGATGAACTTGATAGTGTTCCTTCTATTTCTTTTTAGTTCGGCTAAGGGCTTATCAATTGTGCTGATTTTTCTCAATGAACCAGCTCTTTGTTTTGTTGATTCTTTACATTATTCTTTGTTTCTAATTAGTTGATTTCCACCCTGAGTTTGGTTACCTCTCTTGGGTATGTTTGTTTCTTTTTGTTCTAAAACTTTCAGGTGTTCTGTTAAGTTGATAGTGTAGGATCTCTCCAATTTCTTTATAAGGGCACTTAGTGTGATGAATTTTCCTCTTAGCACTACTTTCTCTGTGACCCACAGTTTGGGTATGCTGTGTCTTAATTTTCATTGGATTCTAGAAAGTCTTTAATTTCTTTCTTTATTTGTTTCCCTGACCAAGTTATCATTGAGTAGAGAACTGAATACTAGCCTAAGTCAATCGTGATCTGATAGGATGCATAGGATTATTACAATTGTCTTCTATCTGTTGAGGCTTGTTCTGTGATCAAACATATGGTCAATTTTGGAGAAGATACCCTGAAGTGCTGAGAAGAAGGTATATTCTTTTGTTTTAGGGTGAAATGTTTTCTATATATCTTTTAAATCCATTTGGTTCATAGCTTCTGTTAGTTTCACTGTGTTCTGTTTAGTTTCTGTTTCAATGACCTGTCCATTGGTGAAAGTAGAGTATTGAAGTCTCCCACTATTTGTATGTGAGGTTCAATATATGTTTTGAGCTTTAGTAGTTTTCTTTTCTGAATGTGGGTGTCCTTGTATTTGGGGCATAGATGTTCAGAATTAAAATTTCATCTTAGTGGATTTTTCCATTGATGAATATGAAGTATCTTTCCCCATCTCTTTTGATAACTTTTGGTTGAAAGTCTGTTTATTGAATATTAGAATGGCTACTCTGTCTTTTTTAGGAGGGGTTCATTTGCTTAGAAAACTTTTTCCAGCTTTTTAGTATCTGTCTTTGTCACTGAGGTGTGTTTCTTGTATGTAGCAGACTGCTGGATCCTGTTTACATATTCAGTCTGTTAGTCTATGTCTTTTTATTGAGGAATTGAGCCCATTGATGTTGAGAAATATTAAAGACCAGTGATTGTTGGTTCCTGTTATTTTTGTTGTCAAAAATAACAAGTATTAGTGGTATTATGTGTTTGTGATTCCCTTCTTTTGGGTTTGTTTGAGATGAGTAATTTCTTGTGTTTTCTTGGGTGTAGATACCCTCCTTGTGTTGGAGTTTTCTTTCTAGAATCCTCTGTCAGGCTGGATTGGTTCATAGATATTGTTTAAATTCATTTTTGTCATGGAATGTCTTGGTTTCTCCATCTATGATGACTAAGCATTTTGCTCTTTATAGTAGCTTGGGCTGGCATCTGTGTTCTCTTAAAGTCTGGATGACATCTCTATTGAATCTTCTAGCTTTTAGAGTCTCTGTTAAGAAGTTGTTGTAATTCTAATAGGTCTGACTTTATATATTACTTGGCCTGGCCTTTTTCCCTTATTGCTTTTAATATTCTTTCTTTGTTCTATGTGTTTAGTGTTTTGATTATTATTTGACAGGACGATTTTCTTTTCTGGCTCAATCCATTTGGTGTTCTGTAGGCTTCTTGTATGTTTATGTCCATCTTTCTTTAGCTTAGGGACGTTTTCTTCCATGATTTTATTGAAGATGTTTTCTGGCCTTCTGAACTGGGAATCTTCCCTCTCTTCTATTACCATTATTCTTAGGTTGGTCTTTTCATTGTGTCCTGAATTTCTTGTTTGTTCGGGTTTTTTTGTCTTGTTTTGTTTTTTTTTTGCTGTGTGTGTGTGTGTGTGTGTGTGTGTGTGTGTGTATGTGTGTGTGTGTGTGTGTTGGGAGCTTTCTATGTTTTGTATTTTCTTTGACCTTTTTGTCAATATCTTCTACAGTATCTTTTATGCACCAGATTCTTGCATCTACTTCTTGTATTCTGTTGTTGATGCTTGCATCTGTAGCTCCTGACCTCTTTCTTAGGTTTTCCATTTCCAGGGTTGCCTCTATTTGTGATTTCTTTGTTGTTCCTATTTCCATTCTTAAGTCTTGGACCACGTTGCTCAATTCTTTCACCTGTTTAATTATGTTTTCCTGCATTTCTTTAAGAAAGTTATTTATATTCCCCTTAAAGTCCTATATTATCTTCATGATATGGGATTTTAGGTCAGCACCATGCTTTTCAGCTGTTTTAGTTTATCCAGGGCTTGTTGTGGTGAGAGAACTGGGTTCTGACGGTGCCACAATACATTTGCTTCTGTTGCTTATATTCTTGAGTTTGCTTCTGGACATCTGGTTATCTCTGGTCTTAACTGCCCTGCTTAGAGTTCTATGATCTGTATTAGAACAGGTGTCCTAGAAGGCAGCCAGTGCTGTCTTTTGTTAGGGTTTGGGGACTTCTGTGTCCCTGGTTGGAGGAAGGCTCCTGTGTCTCTTGTTAGAGCAGTCCTCCTGTGTCCCTGGTTATGGCATATCTCACAGAGACAGGCTCTCTATGGGATGTAGGAAAGAAGTAGGCATGCCAATCAGCCCCTGTGATAGGTGCAAACAGGAAGGGAAATGGGAGTTGAAATGAAGTGATGGGTCTCAAATTCACTGAGAACCATGGGCTTCCCAGTTGGGGTGGTTTTTTGGGCAGGGGTTTCACTTTTGTTCCTGGTTACTGCAGTTCTCCTGGGAGATCTGCAGGTTGTGGGTTAGGGAGAGGACAGATAAGCAGATATGCCCTGTCAAAGGTGAAGTCTGCTCCAGCTGCATTTTTAAATGTCTCTTTATAACATTGCTGTGCTGAATTATTGCATTTTATTTGACCAGACACCTTTGGGGGATTGTTAGAAACATTTGGGCACACCCTTTATAAAATACATTTATAGCTTACTTCTAGCTAGATTTCAGTAACTGTTTTTTTTTCTTCTCCTTCTTCAATAACTGTAGATAAAATAATTTTGTATGGGGACCAGATTAGCACTCTCCTTTCCAAAGAGTTATGGCCAATAAGGAGAATGATCTTTATATTAAATAGGTTAAAATGGTCCCAAAGTACAGATTTTAGAGACCCATAAAGCATTTTCTGAACCTTTCATTTTCAATTGAGATTATATTAGATTAATAAAATATGGCACACATTTTTCCTAAGGAAAAGTTTTTTTATAATCCTGGAGGGAGTCTGAGATCCCCAAATTAAGTTCATCCCTTTTAAATCACAAATTTTTAGGTATAAAACTCTTAAAATATTTAATGACAAATGGTTTCCAATTAAGGTGGACAGCTTTATAATATTGTAAAATTCTTGTAGCATTCATGATGTGAATTAAAGCTTGGCTAACAACTCTTTCTTTCCAAATGGCTCTGATAAGTAGTGACTCTTCTACATATGTAAAATGTGAAATAAACCATTGATCTGTATTTTGAAGCTTTATTGTAACTTCCTTGATAGGCGCCTTGGTTCCTATGTCTTTCTAAAAAGATGGTAATTTGGTCATAAGAGGAAACCTGATGTAAGGCCAGGGTATTAAAGGTAACTCATTCAGTGTTTGCAAATCAGTTATAAATATGATGGTGACATTTAACATTGACATCAACAAAATGACTGATGAGATCTTCCTTCTTCTTGCTATTCCATGAAAACAGACAAACTTATTGGCTCTTTTTCAATCATATTGGGGAGTTGGTAAAACTATTTCTTAAGAATAGAGGATCAAAAAGAATGTGCTACAATTGTTAGAGTGAATTGAAATTTGAATTCCTCTGGGAATTCATGTACGTGAGATAGAATTTTGTATTCACTTCCAGTTTCCATCTGTGGCAGGAGACCTCTGCCTGGGCCACCATGACTCCATAGCCAAATAGCTAGCACTGGGAGAAAGATAATCTCCCAGGAGTGTGGGCAAGCTGGTCTGCACAGAGGGACCCACCTGGAATACCCAGGACACAGAGACTGAGGAGCAGGCTTCTGGTTTCTTTCGGTGGCTGGAGAACAGATCCTGTGACATAGGGCCCCATACTCAAAGAGTGCCAGGAAAGAGCTGGTATCCCAGGAGTGAGGCCATACCTTCAAGCACAAGCAAGACCAACACTTCTTTTCAAATTCATGAGACCAAGAGGGACCCTTGTAGAACCATCAGGACACAGGAAACAAGGGACAGCTTGCAATTAGATCCTTCTTGTTTCTGTCAGCACCCCATAGCTGACCCTGTACCTCAGCTCTCCAAACCCAAATTCCTCTCAGAGAGAAATGATCTGCAAAGAGTATTGACACCTAGGCTTGCAGGAAAGACAAGCTACAGTCAGAGAGAGTAAGACCAACTAACACCAAAGATAACCAGATGGTGAAAGGCAAGGGCAAGAACACAAGGAACAGAAACCAAGGCTACTTGGCATTATCAGAACTCAGCTCTCCCACCACAGCAAGCCATGGATACCCCAACACACCGTAAAAGGAAGATTCAGACTTAAAATTACATCTTATGAGGATGATAGAAGATTTTAAGAAAGAAAGAAATAACTCCCTTAAAGAAATACAAGAGAACACAGGTAAACAACTAGAAGCCCTTAAAGAGGAACCACAAAAATCCTTAAAGAATTACAGGAAAACACAATCAATCAAAGGAAGGAAATGAACAAAACCATCCAGAAACTAAAAACAGAAATAGAAACAAAAAAGAAATCACAAAGGGAGAAAACCCTGGAGTTAGAAAACCTAGGAAAGAAATCAGGAGTCATAGATGCAAGCATCACCAACAGAATACAAGAGATAGAAGAGAGAAACTCAGGTGTGGAAGATACCATAGAAAACATTGACACAACATTTAAAGAAAACACAAAATGCAAAAAGCTCCTAACCCAAAACATCCAGGATATCTACGAAACAATGTGAAGACAGAACCTGAGGATAATAGGTATAGAAGAGAGTGAAGATTCCGAACTTAAAGGACCAGTAAATATCTTCAACAAAATTACAGAAGAAAACTTCCCTAACCTAAAGAAAGAGATGAACATAAATATACAAGAAGCCTACAGAACTCCAAATAGACTGGACCAGAAAAGAAAATCCTCCTGTCACATTATAGTCAAGACACCAAATACACAAAATAAGGAAAGAATATTAAAGGAATAAGGGAAAGGGGGCAAGTAACATATAAAGGCAGACCTATCAGAATTCCACCAGACTTCTCACCAGAGACTATGAAAGCTAGAAGATCCTGGGCAAATCTCATACAGACTCTAAAAAAACACAAATACCAGCCCAGGCTGCTATACCCAGCAAAACTCTCAATAATCATAGATGGTGAAACCAAAATATTCTATGACAAATCCAAATTTGCACAGTATGTTTCCACAAACCCAGCACTACAAAGAATAATAGATGGAAAATGTCAACTCAAGGAGGGAAACTACACCCTAGAAAAAGCAAGAAAGTAATCTTTCAACAAACACAAAAGAAGATAGCCACACAAACATAAAAACAACATCGATAATAAGAGGAAGCAACAATCACTATTCCTTAATATATCTTAGCATCAATGGACTCAATTCCCCAATAAAAAGACATAGACTGACAGACTGGATCCATAAACAGGACCCAGCATTTTGCTGAATCCAGGTTAAAGACAAACACTACCTCAGAGTAAGTGCTGGAAAACAATTTTCCAGGCAAATGGCCCCAACAAATAGGCTGGAGTAGCCATTCTAATACTTTCAACCAAAAGTCATCACAAAAGATAAGGAAGAACACTTCATACTCATCAAAGGAAAAATCTACCAAAAAGAACGCTCAATTCTGAACATCTATGCCCCGAATGCAAGGGCTCCCACATTCATAAAAGAAACTTTACTAAAGTTCAAAGCACACACTGCACCTCGCACAATAATAGTGGGAGACTTCAACACCCCACTATCAACAATGGACAGATCTTGGAAACACAAACTACACAGAGACACAGTGAAACTAACAGATGTTATGAACCAAATAGATAAAACAGATATATATGGAACATTTCATCCTAAATCGAAAGAATATACCTTCTTTTCAGCACCTCATGGTACCTTCTCCAAAACTGATCATATAATTTGTCACAAAATAAATCTCAACAGATATAAGAAGATTGAAATAACCCCATGCCTCCTATTAGATCACTACGGAATAAGGTTTTTCTTCAATGGCAGCAACAACAACAGAAAGCCCACATACACATGAAAGCTGAACAATGCTCTACTCAATAACTTTGTCAAGGAAGAAATGAAGAAAGAAATTAAAGACTTCCTAGAATTTAATGAAAATGAAAGTACAACATACCCAAACATATGGGACACAATGAAAGAAAGCAGTGTTAAGAGGAAAACTCATAGCTCTAAATGCCTCCAAAAAGAAACTGGAGAGAGCATATACTAGCAGCTTAATAGCACACCTGAAAGCTCTAGAACAAAAAGAAGCTAATACACCCAAGAGGAGTAGAAAGCATGAAGTAGTCAAATTAAGGGCTGAAATCAACCAAGTAGAAACTAAAAGAACTATACAAAGAATCAAGAAACCCAGGAGCTGGTTCTTCGACAAAATCAACAAGATAGATAAACCCTTAGCCAGACTAAACAGAGAGCACAGAGTCAGTATCCAAATTAACAAAATTAGAAAATAAAAGGGAGATATAAAAACAGATTCTGAGGAAATTCAAAAAAATTGTCAGATCCTACTACAAGAATCTATGCGAAACAAAATTGGAAATTCTGGAGGAAATGGACAAGTTTCTAGACAGATACCAAATACCAAAGTTAAGTCAGGATCTGATCAACCATCTAAACAGTCCCATAACCACCAAAGAAATAGAAGCAGTCATTAAAAGTCTCCCAACCATTAAAAGCTCAGGATCAAGTAGGTTCATTGCAGAATCTATCAGATCTTCAAAGAAGACCTAATACCAATACTCTTCAATCTATTCCACAAAATAGAAACAGAAGGAACACTACCCAATTCATTCTATGAGGCCACAGTTATGCTGATACCAACACCTCACAAAGACCCAACAATAAAAGAAAACTTCAGAACAATTTCCCCTATGAACATCAATGCAAAAATACTCAATAAAATTCTTGCAAACTGAATCCAAGAACACATCAAAATGATCATTCACCATGATCAAGTAAGTAGGCTTCATCCCAGGGATGCTGGGATGGTTCAATACCTGGAAATCCATCAATGTAATCCACTACATAAACAAACTCAAGGGAAAAAACCACATGGTCATATCATTAGATACTGAAAAAGCATTTGACACAATTCAACATCTTTTCATGATAAAAGTCTTGGAAAGATCAGGAATTCAAGGAGCAAGCCTAACATAGTAAAAGCAATATACAGCAAACCAGTGGCCAACATCAAACTAAATGAAGAGAAATGCGAAGCAGTCCCACTAAAATCAGGGACTAGGCAAGGCTACCCCCTCTCTCCCTATCTATTCAATATAGTACTTGAAATTCTAGCTAGAGCAATTAGACAACAAAAGGAGGTCAAAAGGATACAAATTGGAAAGGAAAAAATCAAAATATCACTATTTGCAGATGATATGATTTTATACTTAAGTGACCTGAAAAACTCCACCAGAGATCTGATACAGCTGATAAACACCTTCAGCAAAGTGGCTGGATACAAAATTAACTCAAGCAAATCAGTAGCCTTCCTAAAGTCAAAGGATAAACAGGCTGAGAAAGAAATTAGGGAAATAACACCCTTCACAATTGTCACAAACAATATAAAGTATCTTGGTGTGACTCTAACCAAACAGGTGAAAGATCTGTATGACAAGAATTTCATGTCTCTGAAGAAAGAAATCGAAGAAGACCTCAGAAGATGGAAAGATCTCCCATGCTCATGGATTGGCAGGATTAATACAGTTAAAATGGCCATCCTGCTGAAAGCAATCTACAGATTCAATGCAATCCCCATCAAAATTCCAACTCAATTCTTTATAGACTTAGAAAGAGCAATTCTCAAATTCATATGGAATAACAAAAAAATCAGGATAGCAGAAACTATTCTCAACAATAAAAGGACTTCTGGGGAAATCAGCCTCCAAGACCTCAAGCTGTACTACAGAGCAGTAGTGATAAAAACTGCATGGTATTGGTACAGTGACAAGCAGGTAGATCAATGGAATAGAATTGAATACCTATAAATGAACCCACACACTTAAGGTCACTTGATCCTTGACAAGGGAGCTAAAACCATCCAGTGGAAAAATGATAGCATTTTCAACAAATGGTGCTGGTTCAACTGGCGGTCTACATATAGAAGAATGCAAATTGATCCATTCTTATCTCCCAGTACAAAGCTCAAGTCCAAGTGGATCAAGGACCTCCACATAAAACCAGATAAACTGAATCTAATAGAAGAGAAAGTAGGGAAAGATCTTTAACACATGGACACAGGGGAAAAGTTCCTGAACAGAACACCAATGGCTTGTGCTCTAAGATCAAGAATCAACAAATGGGACCTCATAAAATTACAAAACTTCTGTAAGCAAAGGACACTGTAAATAGGACAAAATGGCAATCTACAGATTGGGAAAAGAGCTTTACCAATCCTACGTCTGATAGAGGGCTAATATACAAAGGACCCCAGAAGCTGGACTCCAGAGATCCAAATAACCCTATCAAAAAATGGGGAAGAGAGCTAAACAGAGAACTCTCAACTGAGGAAACTCAAATGGCTGAGAAGCACCTAAAGAAATGTTCAACATCCTTAGTCATCAGGGAAATGCAAACAAAAACAACCCTGAGATTCCACCTCACACCAGTCAGAATGGCTAAGATCAAAAACTCAGGTGATAGCAGATGTTGTCGAGGATGTGGAGAAAGAGGAACACTCCTCCATTGCTGGTGGGATTGCAAGCTGGTAAAACCTCTCTGGAAATCAGTTTGGTGGACCCTCAGAAAAATGAACATAATACTACCTCAGGACCTAGCTATTCCACTCCTAGGCATATAACCAGAAGATACTCCAACATGTAATAAGACACATGCTCCACTATGTTCAAAGCAGCCATATTTATAATAGCCAGAAACTGGAGACAACCCAGATGTCCCTCAACAGAGGAATGGATACAGAAAATGTGGTACATTTACACAATGGAATACTACTCAGCTATTAAAAACAATGACTTCATGAATGAAATTCACAAGCAAATGGATGGAACTTGAAAATATCATCCTGAGCGAGGTAATGCAATCACAAAAGAATGAACATGGTATGTACTCACTGATAAGTGGTTATTAGCCCAAAAGTTCGGAATATCCAAGAGTCATTTCACAGCAACTGTAGAGCTGAGTGTGAGGTTCCAGATGGAGAAGTTGGAGAAGGGACTAAAGGAGCTGAGGGAGTTTGCAGCCCCATGGAAGGAGCAACAGTGGCAACTGGCCTGACCCCTCTATGCTCCCTAAGACTGGAGCCAAAGAATATACATGGAGGAATCCATGGGTTTGGCCACATGTGCGGAAGAGGAAGATCTTATTAGCCATCAGGGAGAGGAGAGGCCCTTGGGCCAGAGGGTATTAGATGCCCCAATATAGGAGAATGCTAAGGAGGGAAGACGAGAGTGGGTGGGTGGATGGGTGAACACCCCCATAGAGGCAGGGGGAGGGGGAGAGAATAGGGAGGTTCCAAAGGGGAGATCTAGAAAGAGAGAAACATTTGAAACGTAAATAAAGTATCAGAAAAAAAAAAAAAGAATTTTGTATTCTATGCATCCATTTTGAACTGTTAAAGAAGAGGATCAATCCATGTTATAATTTAGAGGTAATTATAAATGTACTCAACACAAAAATAAATTTAGCAAAACAGTAGTTAAGTTTTCTGCCAAGGGAGGAATTATTTTGTGAAAACTAATTTCTTAATAAAATAAAATCACAAGGTTATTCTGTGTGTTGTAAATACCAGTGATGGGCTTCCTGTATTCTTCGGGCTCTAATTCACATTTTGTCTTTGAGAAAACAAGATCAAAACCAGAAATGGTGGTATCTGCCTCTAGTGTGGTTGCTGTACTGGCTTCCTCCAGTTCCAATGTGGTAAGCATATTAGAATATTGTCGCCTGGATGACTAACTCAGGGTTGGGATCCTTGAACTTAAGATTATGATAGCTAGAGCTCCTCTCCTACTTATCTCCTTTGCTGTGTTCCTCAGCTCTTGTTCAGCCTAGCTGGTCCATCCCAAGAAGAGGTAGCAACCAGGCGAGTTGCCTGTGAAGTCTGCAGCACACCTGGGAAAATGATGGAATTGTGGGAAACATCTTGAACTTTTGGATCTTGTTATGAGAACTCAAGTTTTTGGTAGCTGGAGTGTGTCAAAAGATCTTCAATTTTATTCATTTTATTCTTATTCATATAGAATTCTTTAGTTTTCAATGTTACTTTCCCATGTAATGGTACTGAGCTCATTCATTACTTCTAATATTTTTATTTAAATTACTCAGGGTTTGGGGGTACATAACAAATGGATCCTGTGAATCATACTGCCATATTTTCTTTAGATTTCTTTTTACTCATTTTTAAATTTATTTTCTACTCTTCTTATTTGTCTATGTTCAAGAACAATACTGATGCAAATGCTTAGAGGACGGGGTCTGTAGTAATTGAATTTAAAAAGTGAAGTGACATTCAGATTCCAACAAGCACAGAACGCACTAGCCTCTCATGTTTCTAGTCAAGTCCCATAGGACTTGCATGTCCACTAATTCACAGTCCCTGAGAAAGATGGCTGAGTACTCCACTAACTTCATCTGCACTACTTTAGCAAATTAAAAAGATATGATTTTAAAAACAGGATCAATTGATGCATCTACGGCACAAATTTAATGGTTCCTCAATCTAGAGTAGATCAAGAGTAGATAGGGGAAAACATTTTCTACTGGGGATGTGGGGCAAGTTGATTGCTTAATTGTTTAGTGACCTACAGAGATTAAAGGATTATTAATGATTTCATTTTACTGATTCTAAAATAAAACAGGTACAGTGATGGTATCTTATAAAATCTTCACTGATATCTTGCATATTGTGGGTGTTACTCCTAAAAACAAGACACTTCTAAATACAAGACAAATGCATCCATTCTACATCTTAGTATAATGTGTGCTTGAAATCCCTTTGAAATCAAAATGGTAATGCCAGTGGTTATTGTTACTCTGGAGGCTGAAGCAGGGGAATTACTGGAGTTTAGGTACTCCACGTTATCCTGGACGACATAGAGGGACACCATCTAAAAATACACCTAAAATATTGGTTACACTCTTCCTTTGTTGCCCACATTTAAAATCTTTCAAATTCCTATGTTAAAAATATGGACATAACACATTTAAATATAGCATCAGAATCTTGAATTTTACTTATGGTATTAATCATATTCATTCATGAAACAATGATGTGTATTTGAAATAACTCTAATTTCAGCTCATGATACCAATGTTATTTTGCAATAAATTCTTACCACAAAGTTGTTTGGAGCCACTGATATTTTAAGTGGTAAGTTCAACACAGATAATATGGGTTCTTTGGCAGAAACATATTATCTTTTTTCACTCATTTTTCTGACATTTAATATGAAGAATAAAAAAGTAAATTAGGCCAACATATATTCTCAGCTTCTCTAAACACACTGAAGAGCAATAAAATTAACAGAATAGCCACTTCTGTTTACTTTGTCCTAAAGAGACGTTTACCAAGTGGAAGACATTTCTAATGTGCTCAGTAAGAGGAACTGGAGTCTAATAACCTCATTTTGGGAAATTAAATTCTTTTGAGCTCAGATAATTCAACTATTACTCTGTAACTAAGGGTCATTATGACTCAGTGGAGATTTAGACAGTCTGCTTAGTCTGATGTAGTCACATGATGCCTCAAGATGAAGTGTAAAGGCCAACTCACCAGCTGCCTTCTGGATCTTTTCCTTGGAACTTTTCTTTAGGCTCTGTCAAAAGATATTAATGAAGTGCTCATCCTGAAATTAATGAATTTCTCAGCCCAGAAATTGTGTGCTGGGTAAAGATTTAAGCAAGATGGTAGGAAGTTCTGGAAGAGGCCAAGACAGAGGCGGTAGGAGTGTTTCTGTTGTGGCAGACAGTTGAGAGGCTGGACTAGTGACTGTCTTTTGTCTCTTCACCATTTGCTGTCCTTCACCTGCCCCATTCTATGTTTCAGTGATAGCTTTGGTCAGGTGGTTGTCTTCTCCAAGTTTCTCTTCTGGGACCCACCCGCACACAGCTGCATTAACTCCAATAGGAAGCACAGCCAGGAGAGGAGGGGCAGAAGGTGGACAGATTCCAGAGTTAAAGAATGGATTTTAGAGCCGAAAATGTAAACAATAGTTTAAGTATTCTCAAGAAAAAAAGATTACAAAATTATAGATTGAAATTTAATATAGGAGAATGTTAACTTAGGAAAAAACAAATTCCTGTAAGTTAATTTATTAAATGTTGGCACACAGCACAAACACCCCCAAACAAAACAAACAGCATGCCTATTTCATCAACTGACTGATATGTCTTAGAACATTTTCTTTTCCCATCAATGACATGCTCTGTAATCATATATTCATAGGGAAATAATTTTATTTTATAGCATTTGTTCTAAAGTAGCACAAGAGTGTTCAGCCTTCCAGAACAGTTTGTCAGTTTTTTTTAATCATTTGTGGTTCTGATGTATAAAACATGGCTGCATACACAGTCCTCAGCTTGATGCTGCTGTGCATTTCGCTCATTAAAAAGAGTCATTCTTATTCCCCTTTAAGGATTTTTGTATAAATTGTATTACATGTGACAATTTTTATATTTTATAGAATATTGTATATTCCTGAAAGAAGCCCCAATTTAAATTTATTTGTATTTTATTTTCTGTGTGTGGGTACTTTGTTTCCATGTAAATTTGGCATCACTTTTGTGTCTCGTGCTTGAGAGGCCAGCAGAGGGCATCAGACCTCCTGGAACTGAGGGAATTGTGAATTGCCATATGGGTGCTGAGAACTAAAACCAGGTTCTCTGGAAGAGAAGCCAGTGCTCTTAACTGCTGAGTCATCCCTCCAGTCTGGAAACTTTTGTTTCATTTTGACAGTAACAGTCTAATTATATGTTAATATTTTTATGATGATTCCATAGCCCCCCATGTGTTCATGGCACAGTATGTCTAGTTCCCATCAGGTATTTTAATTACTTGCATCAATACTGCAACAAAGTACTTGATAAAAGCCAAGGGATGAAAGAAAGGATGTATTTCAGCTCACATTTTGAAGGTGTAATCCATTGTGGTGCAGTGGTCATGGTGGCATGAACTTCGGGCAGCTGGTCTGTTGCCCTCACAGTTGTGAAGCAGAGAGAGACAAACTTATACTCATGTTCAGATGGCTTTATTGTCTTTTTGCAGTGTAGGAGCAGCACAAAGAATGAAGCTACACACACATTCAGACTCATCTTCTGATCTCAACCTAAGCTAGAAAACTCCTCACAGACTTGTCTTTTAGGTAATTAATTGTAGACTCTGTCAAGTTCATAATCAATGTTAACCATCATACCATATATATCAGCATAATGGATAATAGAATGTTCCAGGAGGCCAGTTGCATATCAGGATGGCTAAAGATGGATGCCTAAAGAAGGGAGTCTATGAGTTATACTCTGAAGCCTTGATGTGTTGGTCTGATGCTGTTTATATTCTAATATTAATTCTGCTTCCTAAAGACAGGTTGCCCCTGATGAGTAGTCCATCACATACTCAGGTGATCTCGTGTGAACCTTCATCCCTTTTTAACTGGACAATAAAGGCTAGAGCCTGTGATTGGGCAGTGGAGGGGAAAGGAGGACCAGGAAGTTTGAGAGTGAGGCAGGTAGAGAGGGAAGAGGATGAGAGAGGAAGAGAGGATAGAGGAAGAGGAGGAGGAAGCCTCAATGGACCAGAACCATGTGCCCAAGAGGATGTAAAGTATCTAGGGGTCTTATAGCTGGGGAATAAGTGAGGATATTGTTAAATCTGCTCAATCTAGGCATATAGCTTATAATTATAATAACTGGATTGGGCGTTTTTTATATGAGCTCATTGGAGTTGGAAATTCTAGCAACAAAGCCTCACTTGTATCTTTCCTTAAATGAATATAAATTGTGTGTCAGTCACCGTCATGTCAGCTGCATGAGGAAATGTGGTACCAGGAAACTTGAAGTGGAAACATACCATTTTTTCACTTTTATTAGATATTGTTTTTATTTACATTTCAAAATTATCCCCTTTCCCAGTTTCCCCTCTGGAAACCGCCTATCCCATCATCCCTTCCCCTGCTTCTCTGAGGGTGTACACCCACCCACTCGTGCCTCCCCTCCTGGCATTACCCTACACTGGAGCATTGAGCTTTCACAGGAACAAGGGCCTTTCCCCCACTGATGCCTGACAAGGCCATCCTCTGCTATATATGCTGGAGCCATAGGTCCCCCATGTGAACTCTTTTGTTGGTAGTTTAGTCTCTGGGAGCTCTAGGGGTCTGGTTGGTTGATATTGTTGTTCTTCCTATAGGGTTGCAAACACTGTTCAGTTCCTTCAGTCCTTCCCCTAACTCCTCCATTGGGGACCCCATGCTCAGTCCAATGGTTGGCTGTGAGCATCCACCTCTGTATTTGTCAGGCTCTGGCAGAGCCTCTAGAAAGACAGCTATATCAGGATCCTGTCAGCAAGCACTTCTTGGCATCCTCAATAATGTCTGGGTTAGGTGACTGTATATGGGATGGATCCTCAGGTGGGGTACTTTCTGGGTGGCCTTTCCTACAGTCTCTGTTCCACAATATGTCTCCTTATTTCCTCCATGGGTATTTTGTTCCCCCTTCTAAGAAAGACTGAAGTATCCACCCTTTCGCCTTCCTTCTTCTTGAGATTCATGTGGTCTGTGAGTAATATCTTGTGTATTCTGAGTTCTTGGGCTAATATCCACTTATCCATGAGGACATACCATGTGTGTTCTTTTGTGACTGGGTTACTGCACTCAGGATGATATTTTCTAGTTCCATCCATTTTCCTACAAATTTCATGAAGTCATTGTTTTTAATATCTGAGTAGTATTTCATTGTGTAAATTTACCACATTTTCTGTGTCCATATCTCTGTTGAAGGACAGCTGGGTTCTTTCCAGCTTCTGGCTATTATAAATAAGGCTGCTACGAACACAGTGGAACATGTGTCCTTGTGATATGTTGGAGAATCTCTTGGGTATATGCCTAGGAGTGGTATAGGTGGGTCCTCAGGTAATAATATGTCCAGTTTTCTGAGGAACTGCCAGACTGATTTCCAGAGTGCTTGTACCAGCTTGCAATCCCACCAACAATGGAGGAATTTTCCTCTTTCTCCACATCTTCACCAGCATCTGCTGTCACCTGAGTTTTTGATCTTAGCCATTCTGACTGGTGTAAGGTAGCATCTCAGGGTTGTTTGATTTGCATTTCCCTGATGACTAAGGATATTGAAAATTTCTCTTCATGCTTCTTGGCCATTCTATATTTCTCAGTGAGACGTGAAGTTCTTTCTTGAGACTTGAAGTTCTTATCATATAGATCTTTCACTTGTTTGGTTAGAGTCACACCAAGCTATTTTATGTTATTTGTGAGAATTTTGAAGGGTGTCTGTTGCTTAATTTCTTTCTCAACCTGTTTATCCTTTGAGTAGAGGAAGGCTGCTAATTTGTTTGAGTTAATTTTATATCCACCCAATTTTCTGAAGTTGTTTATCCAGATTAGGAGTTCTTTGGTGGAATTTCTGGGGTCAGTAAACTGTGTTATCCTATCATCTGCAAATAGTGATATTTTGACTTCTTCCTTTCTGATTTTTATACCTTTGATCTCCTTTTGTTGTCTAATTGCTCTGGTTAGGACTTCAAGTACTATATTGAATAGGTAGGGAGGGGGGCTTGTCTAGTCCCTGATTTTAATAGGATTGCTTAAGGTTTCTCTCCATTTAGTTTGATGTTGGCTACTGGTTTGCTGTATATTTCTTGTACTACGTTTACATATGGGCTTTGAATTCCTGATCTTTCCAAGACTTTCATCATGAAGGGTGTTGAATTTTGTCAAATGCTTTGTCAGCATCTAATGAGATGATCATGTGGCTTTTTTCTTTGAGTTTGTTTATACAGTAGATTATGTTGATGGATTTCTGTATTTTGAACCATCCGTACATCCTGGGGATGAAGCCTACTTGATCAGGGTGGATAATTGTTTTGATGTGTTCTTGGATTTAGTTTGCAAGAAATTTGTTGAGTATTTTTGCATCTATATTCATAAAGGAAATTGCTCTGAAGGTCTCTTTCTTTGTTGCGTCTTTGTGTGGTTTAGGTATAAGCACAATTGTGGCTTCATCAAAAGAATTAGGTAATGTTCCTTCTGTTTCTATTTTGTGAAACAGTTTGAGGAGTATTGGTACTAGGTCTTCTTTCAAGGTCTAATAGAATTCTGCACTAAAACCATCTGGTCCTGGACTTTTTTTTGGTTATTTTTTTTTAGGGGTTATGGGACTGATTAGATGGTTTATATGATCCTGATTTAACTTTGACACCTGGTATCTGTCTAGAAAATTGCCCATTTCATCCATATTTTCCAATTTTGTTGAGTATAGGCTTTGGTAGTATGAGCTGATAATTTTTGAATTTCCTCAGTTTCTGTTGTTATGTATCCCTTTTCATTTCTGCTTTTATTTGGATAGTGTCTCTGTGCCCTCTGGTTAGTGTGGCTAAGGGTTTATCTATCTTGTTGATTTTCTCAAAGAACCAGCTGTGAATTTGTTGATTCTTCTTATAGTTCTTTTTGTTTCTACTTGGTTGATTTCAAATATGAGTTTGACTATTTTGCCATCTACTCCTCTTGGGTGTATTTGCTTCTTTTTGTCCTAGAGCTTTCAGGTGCGCTGTCAAGCTGCTAGTGTATGCTTTCTCCAGTTTCTTTTTTGAGGCACTTAGAGCTATGAGTTTTCCTCTTAGCAGTGCTTTCATTGTGTCCCATAAGTTTGTTATGTTGTATCTTCATTTTCATTAAATTCTGAAAAGTCTTTGATTTCTTTCTTTATTTCTTCCTTGACCAAGTTATCATTGAGTAGGACATTGTTCACCTTCCATGAATATGTAGGCTTTTTGTTGTTTTTGTTGTTTGTTATTGAAGACCAGCCTTAGTCCATGGTGATATGATAGGATGCATGGGATTATGTTAGTCGTTTTGTATCTGTTGAGGCCTCTTTTGTGACCAATTATATTGTCAAGTTTGGAGAAGGTATCATGAGGTACTGAGAAGAAGGTATATTCTTTTGTTTTAGGATAAAATATTCTGTAGATACCTCATAAATCCTTTTGTTTCATAACTTCTGTTGGCTTCACTGCATCTCTAGTTTATGCTTCCATGATGTGTCCATTGCTGAGAATGGGGTATTGAAGTCTCCCACTATTATTGTGTGAGGTGCAATGTGTGCTTTGAGCTTTACTGAAGTTTCTTTTATGAATGTAAGTATCCTTGCATTTGGAATATAGATGTTTAGAATTGAGAGTTAATCTTGGTAGATTTTTCCTTTGATGTGTATGAATTGTCCTTCCTTATCTATTTTTATAACTTTTGATTGAAAGTTGATTTTATTTAGAGTGGCTATTTCAGCTTGTTTCTTGGTTCCATTTGCTTGGAAAATTTTTTCCCATCCTTTTACTTTGAGGTAGTGTCTGTTTTTGTCACTGGGGTGTGTTTCTTGTATGTAGCAAAATGCTGGTCCTGTTTACATATCCAGTCTGTTAGTCTATGTCTTTTTATTGGGTAATTAAGTCCATGGATATTAAGATATATTAAGGGAAAGTGATTGATTCTTCCTGTCACTTTGTTTTTAGAGGTGAAATTATGGTTTTGTGGCTATTTTCTTTTGGGTTTGTTGAAAGAAGATTACTTTCTTGCTTTTTCTAGGGTGTAGTTTCCTTCTTTGTGTTGTCGTTTTCCATGTATTATCCTTTGTAGAGCTGGATTTTTGGAAAGATATTGACTAAATTTGGTTTTGTCAAGAAATATTTTGTTTTCTCCATCTATGTTAATTGAGAGTTATCTGGGTATAATAGCCTGGGCTGGCATTTGTGTTCTCTTAGGGTCAGTATGACATCTTTCCAGGACCTTCTGGCTTTTATAGTCTCTGGTAAGAAGTCTGGTGTAATTCTGATAAGTTTACGTTTATATGTTACTTGACATTTTTCCCTTACTGCTTTTAATTTTCTTTCTTTCATTTGGTATTTTGATTAGTATGTGATGGGAGGAATTTCTTTTCTGGTCCATTCTATTTGGAATTCTGTAGGCTTCTTGTATGTTCATGGACATCTTTTTTTTTTTTTTTTTTTTTTTTTAGGTTAGGGAAATCTTCTATAACTTTGTTGAAGATATTTACTGGCCCTTTAAGTTGAGAATATTTGCTCTCTTCTATACCTATTATCCTTAGGTTTGGTCTTCTCATTGTGTCCTGAATTTCCTGGATGTTTTGGGTTAGGAACTTTTTTAAATTTTTCATTTTTTGACTATTGTGTCAATGTTTGTATGGTATCTTCTGCACCTGAGATTTTCTTTTCTATCTGTTGTGTTCTGTTGGTGATGTTTGCATCTATGGTTCCTGATCTCTTTCCTAGTTTTTCTAACTCCCAGGTTGTCTCCCTTTGTGATTTCTTTAATGTTTCTATTTCCATTTTTAGATCCTGGATTGTTTTGTCTGATTCCTTCACATGTCTGGTTGTGTTTTCCTGTAATTCTTTAAGGGATTTTTGTGTTTCTTCTTTAAGGGCTTCTACCTGTTTACCTCTGTTCTCCTGTATTTCTTTAAGGGAGTTATGCATGTTCTTCTTAAAGTCCTCTGTCATCTTTATGAGATGTGATTTTAAACCGAACCTTGCTTTTCTTGTGTGATTGGGTATCCAGGACTTGTTCTAGTGGGAGATCTGATGATGCCAAGTAGCCTTGGTTTCTGTTGCTTATGTTCTTACCTTTGCCCCTTGCCATCTGGTTACCTGTAGTGATACCTATCCTTGCTGTCTATGACTGAAGCCTGTCCCTCCTGTGATCCTGATTACATCAGAACTCCTCAGAATCTAGCTGTCTTTGTAATCCTTTGATTCTAGGATCCTGGGATCCTGAGATTCTGGGCATGTCAGAGCTTCTGAGAGTCAAGCTGCCTCTGGGATCTTTATATCCTGGTGTGACCAAGCTCCTGAGATCCTGTTGTGTCAGAGCTCCTGTGAGTCAAGCTTCCTCTGGGTGTTTCAGGGGTGGAAGGGGAGCCAGAGCCCTGGGTTTGCTCCAGGCACAGGTTTAGACCAGAAGGAACCTGTGCCTCTGACAGGACAGGGTTCCTGTATCCCTAGATCATGAGGGACCCAGTTACTATGGGTGTTGGGGCAAATGTTGTGGTCTCCTCACCTGTGATCCTGGACATGTTAGAGCACTGAGACATACCATTCTTATCCAACTGTAGATAATCTAGTCTACTAATATTATTTCTCTTCAGAACTCTGAAATGTAGCACTAGAACTAGAGACAACTCAGGAGGTAAAGGCACTTGTCACTACATCACAGCCTAAATATCATCTCCAGAACCCATGTGAAGTGGAAAAAAGAGAATCAACTTCACAAAGTTGCCCTCTGATTTCCACATGCATGCCACAGCTGAACAACCTTCCCTGTAACATACACACACACACACACACACACACACACACACACACACACACTATCAACCCTCCCAGGACCCTGTCATAATTCCATTAATGTCAGGAACTGTGGCTCCTATTCTGCTATGGTCACCTCTGTCTTGACGTCCTGTGTGTCATACCTACCTTGGATTCACATGCTAACTGTAGACAGGGTCCCAGATGTTCTGGGTCTTTGTATTCATGGTTTGTATTAGTTCTTTCTTTTGAATTAGTAGATGTGGCTTTTGCTTGCTTGACTCAGCTGATAACAAAGGCTTCTCTAAGCCCTCCATTCAAGTAAGGAAGAAATAAATAGCAGTTTGCAGGCATAGCAGTAGAAGGGCCGCTACTGAGAACTTAAGGGGTGGAATAACCTGGAAGATAAAGTTATAGATTTGAGCTCTGACTTCTAATGAGCCTCACTGTTCCCAGTACCCTTGCAGGTCAGCAAGTTGGTAAGGAGGCCCAGAACCCACTCCCTTGGTACAGGAAGAAAGTCAGACCATAAAGATTCTTTCTAAGTGTAAATCATAAATTTCTTCATATTAGTACCAGGATTATCTTTATTTAAATCATGGTTTTCATGCACATTGCCCATGATGTATTTACTAAAGTCTGTGGCTTACTTCATAAGAAACTGTGAGCAAATCTATTCTTGAGCTTATCTTCATAAATTTCTCTGGGGAACTTCTTGAGGCTAACAAATTGACATGGTTTTGGCATTCAGAAATAAAAGTACTTTATTAGACAATTAAGACTACTGTAAAGCCAAACCAGCAATGATAATCACATTCTTAATCACAGGCAGGAAAGCCCTGTAAAAACACAAAGAATACCATTACTAAACCTGGATGAAAGAATTGTTGATGGGTTATAGCTTACATTAATGAAGTTTTTTGGAAATTTCAAGTATGGACAGAAGTTCTTGGCTCTTTCCTCTTATTGAATCAGAAAATATATTCTTATCTTCCAAAAGGGGAGCTTAATTGTCATGGACTCTTTTAAAGAAGAAGATATAGGTATCCTGGAAAGAAGTGCTCCTAAGCATTTCAGAATGAATTCGTCCAAGAAATAGAATGTGAGGCTTTTCCTCAGCAAATAATAAATAATTCACTGCTAATGGACACGGGAGGTTTCTCCTACAGGGGATGCTTTTTTAAGAGTGAAATGCATTCTTTGCAGATGTTCCCCATCTTTCTGACATTGAATGCCATCTGACACCCAATTTATTCTTCCAATTAACTAGCAAAATATACTCAACTATTGTTTCTTATTCAAAATAATGGAAATTAGTCAAAACTTTTCCTTATCCTCACACACTTTCCATTTAGGTATCTGAATAATGGTTAAAGAACCAAGAATATAGAAAAACAGTGTTTCACCTTGCAAGATGTTGATCATGGTAAATGTCTTAGGGTTTCTATTCCTGCACAAACATCATGACCAAGGAGCAAGTTGGGGAGGAAAAGATTTATTCAGTTTACATTTCCACAATGCTGCTTATCACCATAGGAAGTCAGAACTGGAATTCAAGCAGGTCAGAAATTAGGAGCTGATGCAGAGGCCATTGAGGGGTGCTGCTTACTGGATTGCTTCCCCTGGTGTACTCAGCTTGCTTCCTTACAGAACCCAAGACTACCAGCCCAGTGATGGTACCACCTACTAGGGGCCCTCCCCCCCTTGATCACTAATTGAGAAAACACCTTACAGCTGCATCTCATGGAGGCATTTTCTCAACTGAAACTCCTTTCTCTGTGATTACTCCAGCTTGTGTCAAGTTGACACAAAACCAGCCAGTACAGTAAACTATATAATATTTTATATTTGTAAATGTTCATTCAAATGACTAAATGTATGATCAAATTATCAAACACATGTTAATGCTAAAGGTTGTTGGTTTTGTGCAGAAAAATATTGCATTTTGGTAGAAGGGGAGGTCAATCATGAGTGGGAATATATTTCACTATGTAAATCTTATATAGTTTTTGATAATATACAGAAATGTGTCTTAATAAAGTAAGCCAGGTGTTGCCAACTTAACTGTGAAGTACACTTTCTTATTTTACATAATTTCCCTACATGTATTTACATTGTCTTAAAAATACTTTTAGTACTGCATTTTCTGAAATAATGCTCAACTCTGCTTTCTCAGATATTCCTAGCTTCTGGTACACTTTTCAAATATTGCAATGTTGGCACTTTCTTAAGAAACATAGTATAAAAATAAAGACTTTAGGCAACAACCAAAAAGTTATTGCCTAGAACTAAATTTAAATAAGAAAATTATGATCAAGTTGGCATGTAAACACTAATGATAGTCACACCACCACCCTTCAGTAGCAATCTCAAGAGGCCATCAAAAGGTAAGATAAACTCAAACATGTAAAAATGTTTCAAAACTTGCAGCTCAGCACTGCAGAATTTGCTTGGTTCTTACCCTTGGATGTGTAACCTGCTTCACAGAAAGGTGTCTAAATCTTCCCTTCCAGGTAGGAAAATAGACTACCTATTATGCTGTTGGAAAACACTACTTTCTGGACCTATGGTACACCTTTACTTTGCTCTTTTTCTTTAGAACATGTTTACTCTATCGGTCAAGATGGGCTTGCATGTTAGTTTTCCAAAATAGATACAAATATTTTTTCTCGTTTACCTCATGGGAATCATATCATGTATTCAGTCAGCCTCTACCGGTCACCTTTTAGATCTATAGAGTTGGTAACTGTGCAAAAACTCATATTATTCTTATAGGAGCATAACACTTCCATCAAACACAGCCTTGGCGCATTTTTTTTCTGGTGCTAAGAAGGCATTCTCTACTGAATTATAATTTCTGGCACCCCCACTCCCAATCTAAACAAACAAACAAAACCAAAACAAACAAAAACTTTTGAGATAGCTTCTTATTAATGAGCTCCGACAAGGAACTTAGGACTGTTCTGTCTCAGCCTCTGAGTAGCTTGAACTGTAGGCTTCTCTGATGAGGTTCTCTGACGAGGTCTGCTATTTCCATCTCTTCTGAACAACCATCAGTTGTTCTATTTCCCTCTTATTTTCTCTTATTCTGGAGAGTGAGAGAGTCAAAATGATGGTCGTGTTCTCCTTTTATTCACTCTTTTTTTTTTTCTTTTTGGTGGGGGGGGGAGTCTTTGCCTTGAGATAAATCCAGGTCAACGTCAGAAATTTTCTCTTTTTGTGTCAGCATTTGCACTAATGATATGGTTAAATTTCATTTAAAAGAGTTGTATTTATATGATTTTCATAGATGAAAACTAATAGGCATCTCATGATAGTTGAAACCATAACCAGGTTTTCATTTAATAAATAATATTGTGTGTAAAAGTGACGACTTTTGTTGAACATAAGATGATATGGAGGGACAATGTCTTTCCTTGGCTCACTGATCATCACAGCATTTGTAATATATTTAAATGGAGAAACTTAATAAACAACATTTTTGAATTAATCATTTTTCAAAAGTTTAAAACATCGACAGATCGTAGTTCATGCAGAGTTATAGTAAGATTTTTATTTTAAAAATGTTGCAAGATAACTTATCAAAAGTATTAAGGTCTAATTATTAGCCCTTATACTCTTTCTCTCATTGCTGTGACCAAATATTTAGCAAAAGCAACTTAATGAAGGAAGGCTCAATTGGGCTCACAATTTCATTGCATCGGGCTGAGAAGGAATGGCAGTAAGATCTGCTATAGCTATGGCTGGTTATTTTAAACCCAGCATCAGGATGTGCAAAGAGAGATGGGTGTTGGTTTCCTGTTCACCTTTTCCTTTTCTTCCTGGAAATGCCCTCATAACCTTTCCCAGAACTTTGTTTTCTAGACTTAAGTCCTATCAAGCTGAGAATTAGGATAACTATCAAAATCCACCTAAACACATCATGTTCATGTCACAGCGTTTGTTCTCTGGCTCCCATAGGCTTACTTTTATTTCATCATTCAAAATTCACTCATTACAACTTCAAAAGTCCCTGTGGTCTTAAACGACATCGACACTGTTCAAAAGTTCAAAGTCTCCTCTGAGGTTCAAGGTACTCCATTTACTGAGGGCCCTCATATAGTAAAGAGTTACATATGTTGTATATTCAATGGCTTATCATAAACATTCCCATTCCAAAAAGGAGAAATAACAAGGAACGATTATATCAAAACAGGACATAAGCTCAGAATGAAAATATCAAATCCTGTAAAACCGTATCAGACACCTGGAGCTCATAATCTTCTGGGCTCCAAAGGGTTGAAGCAAAGTAACCTCATCCCTTCAGCTTGATGATTAAAACACAGACAGACTTTCTCTTAGGCTAGTTCCCACTCTGTCTGATGTTTTCCTTGGTACGTGTCCAATGATCTTCCAATCTCCCACCTTCTGTTGTCTGAAGAATCTTAGGCTCCCCTTCACAGCCTCATCTGATAACCTGTCAGGATTTCTTGTAAAACATTTGACTCTGGTCCATGTTGGCCAACTTCAGTGGATTTCTGAAACCTTGGTATAAATCTCCACTCCTACCCGCCACATTCATACTGTGCATTTCTCTGTATTCTGTACCAAGTAGATGAGGCTGTCAAATTCTGAAACCAGGTATCAATGTAATCTGGCCCCTTCTATCACAGATGAAATGGTCACTGCATGCCTTGGTAAGTGAATCTAAGTAAACATGTAAAAAATAAATTGGTTTTTCCTCCCCTTGTCCCAGAATGATTACTTTGAGATGAATTATTTGTTATTAAGAGCCTACCTAGGCCATAGCTTTGGGCGTATTCCCAACTAGCTCATAACTTATTTAACTCATTCAAACTATTCTATGTTTCCACATGGTTGGTTACCTCTCCTTTAGTCCTGATCTGCATCTTCCTCAGCATCTCTCCATGCATCTCCCTTGACTCTCTCTCAGTGTTTCTCTTAGCATCTCTCCCAGTGTTTCCCCATTTTATTCTTTCACTATTTCCCAGAATCCTCTCTTCCTGCCAGTGCCCCACCTCCTATTTCCTGCCTCAGCTCATTGGCTCTCAGCTTTTTCATTGACACATGTTGCTTATAAGAGATTCTTTCTGCGTAAACACTTTCCTAAACAGTTGTTTTTAAGCAGAAAACCTCTTCAGATGAATTTTTAATTTATATTTGAGAGAAAAGTATTTTTTAAAATATATGAACAGAAAGGATGAAATGTAGCAGAATTTTCCCTGTCCAATTAATTTAAATATTAATACAACAAGAAGCCTGTGATTGCACAGGTAAAAGGGAGGCGGAGTTAAGAGTTTTAAAGACAGGGATACACACAGGAAAAAGAGGAGGAAGGAAGATGAAGGAAGAACAGGATGATCAAGATTCCTGGTGACTTTAAATAGACACAGGTAGCTGTGAATATCTTATAACGGATGGATAATTACAGGACAATTTGTCTTATCTAGGTGGGCAATTTATATCAATATTAATTGGCTCAGAGGTTTTTTTGTGTGGGCATTTTGTGGGATGAGAATTTACTGATATAAATCTGACATAAATTCAAAGCCTCTAGAGTTTTGATTTTGATTTTACCGGATTACTGGGATTTGGGACTGCTGACCATAGGGTTTGGATGGTTAGGAATATGAGCAGAATCTGCCTCGAGAGAAACTCACTTGGTAGCTGCTGGGGCTAGCATAGAGGCAGATGTGGCAAGACTACCCAGGCAGAGAGTAGCTGGTTATAGCGCGGGGTGGTGCCAATTTTTTAATATTTCCCACAACAGGGATGCTTTCAAATTTGTTTGGATTTTAATGTTGGAGCCTTTCATGGGTGGGATCTAACCTTCAGGATGTCTTCCTTATTGTGTTAATGTAGACTGTGAGGTTTATCTTTCATAGGGTTCATCTCTATAATAATTACAACTGTTTTTTTCAGCCTCCCTGTTGGGAATGGCACCAAGTAGCAAATGTTTAATATCTTTTTGCTCCAACTTTTTGTTGTCTCTTTTTTGTAGGGCCAGATAACTATCATGGATAGTAGTCACTCCATAGCTTAAATGCTAACATATTTCATATCCTCCCCCCTTAAAAAAATTAAAATAAATTAGTCTATTTCTTTTGAATTCAACTTAACTCAAGTTGTCAGAATATGGTAGAAAAAAGTGAGATCTTTCCAATAAAATATCAGGAACAGTCCCCTAACACTTTCTGTCCTTTGAGGCAGATGTGGTATGAATGAGAATAGCCCACATGGACTCTGTTCCCATTTGGTGGAACTGTTTCAGAAAGATTAGAAGATGTGGCCTATTATTATAAGGGGTATGTCATTGAGGGTAGATTTTGTAGTTTGAAATATTCTCCATTCCCAGTGTGTTCCCTCTGCCACTTAGACATCCAGATGCTAACAATCAACTGCTCCAGCCACCGTGCCTGTGATCAAACACTATGGACTCTAATCTGCTGAAACCATAAGAGCAATTAAATACTTTATGTTATAAGTTTTCTTGCTATAGTGTTTTATCACAGCAACAAAAAGTAATTTTGTAGGTATGCTGTCTTAGAAACACTGAGTCAGTGCAGATTCAAACAGAGCTCATTGAGAGAGATGGTGGTTAAGTGGTCAGTCACAGGGTAGAGTGAGGAAGTTGTTTGTGGGCTAATTGGTATTTCAGAAACATGTTTAATAGTAGAGCAGACTGAGCAGAGTCTGAGAAGGCAAATATATGATAAAGTTCCTCCTGTAAGAAATTTTCAATAAATATTTGAAAATATTAGCATACACATATGTGTGTGTATGTATGTATGTATATGTATTCAGAGTTTAGAGGGATTTCCAAAGCTTTAGCAAAATCTAACCAGCCCATTTTCATAACAATATAAAATTAGTGTGGATGAATTATGAGTTTATTGCTATTAATGTTTCTGTGAGACACCCCAAAGTGCCTAATGTGATTTGGACTTTTTTTTTTTTTTTTTTTGAGAACTTGACATCTTTTCTGGTAAGATCCTGGGTCAGGGAGGTACAGGTGTGGACAGTACTGCTAGCCTTCATTATTCTTATATTTAAATTAATGTTTACTTTAATTCACTTTTGGAAAGTGATGGGCCCTTAACTAATCAAATTGGTTGTTCTATAGATGTATTCATAATTTGATGGGATGCCTGGGAAGGACTGGATATCAGGAGGCTGGACTACCTAGGTGGATGAACAAATCACTGGGGCACAGGGTGGGGCATGTTTTTTCAGGTGCACCTTGCTCATTCTCTGCTTGTGGTAACATTAAGCTTCTGAAGCTATGAAGCAAAGAAAACATTTCCTCCCTTTAAACAGTTTCTGTTCAATATTTTGTCATAGTGATAAAAAGTGATGAGTAATGTTGTATTCTCTTCCTCCCTCTCCCTATCCCTCTCCCCATCCCCTCTCTCCCTTTACAATCATTCAGATGAGATACAAGTAACAGATGTGAGCTATGCTTTCCCTTTTGTCATTTTATAAATGGAGAATGAAAGCAATTTCTAAAAGATGCTAAATGAATTTGCTCTTACTATATCAGACATCTTTGGCAAGTGATATGAAGTTGCCATTTCAAATAACTATCAGAGGTCAGTCCTCCAGTCACAAATCAACTTGCATGTCCTGATGTTTCTACATCCTCTCCCACTTTTAGAATAAATATCAGAAAATAGTAATCTTAACACACACACACACACACACACACACACACACACACACACACACACAAAGAGCTATCAACCACAAGGAGGTTTCAGAGAACAGTTTTGACCCTGAACATGTTTCCTTGGTTATAAAATTAATGACAATTCATGATAAAAATTTAAGGGTACACAAGATAATTAATTTTCTTATTCTGTTGTTTCACATAGTTAAAGGTCTCTTTCAATGTTTGAAAAGCATGTTTTTAGTAAAATGAAACCATAGTAAAGGCAATGATAATTTTACACAACTCTTCAAAATACTTTTTTGAAAGTCCTTAAGAGGAATACAAGACCATTTCACATCAAGTTATTAATATTTTCTTATTGCAAAAACAAATTCATTTAAAATTTTTACCTCCTAACAGAGTATTTCAAGGGAAATTCAATGTATTTCTCTTACCAATTTTATTAAGATACCTTTCATAAAAATGAGAGCAACTGTGTATTCACATTTTATTCAAAAACAAAGTATTTGTCATCAGGTTGTCTCAAGAAATGAAGGAAGCAAGAGAAAGTGAGGAGGAAGTAGTCTCACAGTCAGTCCTGGCATGTTGGGAGATGGAGAAATTTGGAAGGGGCTGAGGTAAGCAGCTCCCTTGATCATATTTCAACACCGCCAAAATGGAGAAAAGCTATTTTCATCAGGTCAAGGACTGAATTCATTAACTATTTATCAGATGCTTGGCACTGGGAAGCATTAGGCTCCAAGCAGATGGCTTGGGATCTGAAATTTCCCATTACAACTCTATCTTGCATTCGGGTCAGTCTTAAGTTCTAGCAGAAACACTCACGGTGGCTTCTCTTTGGCTTCTAAGTCTGTGCTGTGCGTGCTTCCTATTATATCAACCATTAAGTTTCCCTCCTTCTGTGTTCATCCAAATTGCCTACTTTGAGACTTCAAAATCACCATAATTGTATAGTTTTATATCCTCTTTCCCAGTAGCCCCACCCATTTCTTTCAAACAGAGGAAAAATATGAAGTAAAATACTAACTCATCTAAAAAATACCGGTGTCCATTTAACCTGTATTTAGTCACCATAAAATCTTTATTTTACATTCAGTAAATATCAGAGAGATAACCTGACATTTCAGAACACAGATTGCTGATAGTGGTGGTAACAAATTTTATTTCCAGACCAATATTATAACACAGCAAGTACGGTTTAGCTCCATAAGATTTCTACTTTGCAAAATAAATCACAAAACCCTGTCAGATAAGCTTTGCTAATAATTTAATAATATCATGGTAATTACATTTGTATCACATGCCAGTTTCTAGGTCTCTTGTATCAGTTTGACTGTTCATGTAAAGTCCTAAGTACTATCAACTTTTCTCTTAAGTTTTAGTATATCTTTTACTAAAATCTTTTAATAGGTATACTATTACCTTCTAGTGTTCAATTTTGTTTAAATCCTCTAATTAAAAAAATGATTTCCTTTCATTAATGTTCTTACCTTACACACTACAGACACAATGATACAGAAAATATCTAATCACATAATAAACTTAGACAAGAATTGCTATTATGAAAGAGCTGGATACTGAAGGATGACTAACAATTTGTTGACTATTGAAATTCAGAACAAAGGACATAGATACATTTTGCTCAGCTGAATAAATATCATTCCAAACCTCTGACATTTTAGTGGATTTTAGTCAAGTAGAAATATATGATCCCATGTATAAAACCACCTTCTATAACTAAATATTGTTCAGTGATGTTTTAATAAGTTTTGTAAATAAGTCAAATGTGGTAGACAGGGTCAATGAGATTCTCTGCTACTATGAAATGCTACATGTATAAATTAGCACTTTCAATTTGAGGAAAACACAACTTTTAATATTATTGATTATTTTAAACAATATTCAATTATCTTAATCAATAATATTGAAATGAACTATTGTCTAAGAGAAAACTAAACAATAGAAATAACTATTAGTAATAATAATTCTTATTTTTCTACATATGCATTTGTTTATAAAAATAAAATAGCTTGTTTGGTAAAATGATTTTTATATTGGTATACATAAAATATTTTCTGTGTCACTAAATATTGTTAGCAACCTCATTTCAATGAATTAGAGCAAATTCTGTCTTTATCAGTCTTCACTTAACCAATACTAGTATGGTATTATTTATTTAGGATAATTTTATCTTTATTAGATTTTGTTTTCTGGAGTATGGGGAGCTGGCTCTGTGGTTAGGAATGCTGGCTGTTCTTTCGGTGGGCTGGATTTGGATTCCCACCATCCACTTAGCTGCTTTCAAACATCTGCAACTCCAGTTACAGAAGATCCTGTGCCAACCTCTGGCCTTTGCCTGCACTACACATACATGGTACACAGATATACATATAGGAAAAACACTCACATCATACATTTACAAAATCCTCCAAGAAAATGTATTTATTCATTCTAATGTATTCTGGTAATTTATGTATCAGTCCTTACATTTCATATAGAATATTAAAACTATATCCACCTTCTCTTCTTGACGAATAACAAGATGGAAAAAGACTACAGAATAGGCTTAGTGAAACATTGCAGCATAAGTACTAATCAGTTAGTACTGTATGTAGTAGAAAGGCATTGTAGCTTGTCAAGCCCAGTTTAAGAACTATCAGACATAATAAACATGAAGTACTTATTCTTTTGGCTGTTGGTGTTTTTGTTTGATATAAAATATCAGTTAGCTAAGCCTAGTCTATCCTCACTCTGCAACTTAGGATGGCCATGAATTTCTGATCCTTTTGCATCCACATCTTAAATCTTGGCATGTACTATCATGTCTAGCTTTGGAAGCAGATTCTAAGAATTTTGAGCAAGCATGGTTCACTAGTCACTCTACATACTGTATCTCTCTTCTCTATTTCTGAACAATCAAGAGGAAACATTAACATCTTAGGCTGAAAAATCAATAGTAGTGATATATAGAATTCATATGGTTCACTTATGGGACAAAAGCATGAAGGATAATGTTGATTATTCAACATATTCTTCTTCATTGGTGGTTGCATGCAACATCTGTCCCAGTGCATAAGAGATGGCAGAGACTTAGTTTAGCTCCATTTCTTGTAATAGAACTCAGAGACTCAGTGATAGAGAAAAGATGGAATTTATTATGTTCAATAAGTCAGATTTTAAAATTGTTGGATACCACACCTTAATTTGTTGTGCAATGTCCAGGTCAGATAGGAAAGGTATACAGATGATCAGTAGGCAGGAACAGAGAAGCAATGTTCTAAGCAGAGAGAAGATACTTCAGTGTGAAGATGAATGAGGTAGGCTGTGCTAATGAGACCACATTCTTACAGTCATAGAGATGAACTTTTGTGAGTATCTGTGGAAACTTCCTTAGGTAACCTCTGAGAAAATAAATTATTAACTCAAAACCAGATTCAAATTTGGCATTTTTAATAGAAGACATGTCAGTTATTCTTAGATTCAGCTTCTATATGTGTGTAGTGACAATGTGACCTGCAATGCCTACGAATACTCATATAAACATATTTGTTCTCTGCCAGGAGTCATCAAAGAGAAGCTAAAAACTAGCAGGTGATCTTCCTCAGATGTTTCTGCCAAGTACTCTAAAATTAATGTTGGATTTGCTTCTCTAGGCAAGGCCAAGAAGATTACATCTGAGGAAAGATTCCTGCTACTAATGTGCTTTTCCTGTTAATATTAAATATATGATAATCATTAGGTATTAGTTCACCATTTTGAGCAGATATCTGCAGAACAGCAAAGGTATACTGTCTTGTAGTGATGCTATATATACAAATAGATGATTTCTTAATTATTAATGACAATTCTATAAGAACTCCTAAAATTATATGATTAATTATTAAGCTCTTTTGTAATAGGACTGTTATTAAATCCTTTCTGATAATCAAAACTGCAATGAGAACTCTACCAATCTTCAAGTGTCATCAGTTAATTGCTTCTGAGATAGCAAGCATGCATCTACAACTTAGAGCACATTCCAAGAGGTTGTAAAACAACTAAATGACATAAAAAGGGAACTAACGTTTTACTATATGTGTAAGGACAAAAGATAAAATATCGACTGGATTTATCTATACAAAACTTCACTAATAACTTAGTTGCAAAAAATTATGGTTTCGACTTGCAATGAACCACTTGAGCTTGTGACAGATAATGAATATTTAGCCAGATAATTACTCTTAATGGATATGCATCTAAACATTCTCTGTTATAAACTTCTTATTCAATTTATGATTTGAATTTATGTGTAAACTTGTGGTAAACTTTTTACCATGTGATCATGTATTCTGAAAGGTAAGTCCTGAAGATAAAATGGGAGGAAACTGAACTCAAGAAAAACCTTTAGAGAGAAGAACTTAGAAAACTTTTAGGGAGGACTTAGAAGTAAAGGCATTGGAAATAATGGCACTGGGAGAAAAGACATAGCAATTGGGAGTAGTAGCATTGGAAGGCATAGCATTGAGAGTAGGGGCATTATGATTGTTACATCAGAGCAGGAAGAATGAGCAAGATTAGAAGGAGAAAAGAGCAGAAAGAACTTTTTAGAGAAAAAGAGATTACATTCCTAGAGTACTTTTTAGAGAGAACTTTTTGGAGGAGAAAATTTGAGGAAACCTTTTAGAGAACTGAGGAACTTAAAAATAAAGGCTAAAAATCACTTTTCAAAGTGTCCCCTTTTCTTCCTGTGACTTCAACTAGCAGGTTGGGAGCTAGGGCTCCAGTTCCTGGATATAGAACAAAGGCTACTTTACTTAATCCTCCTCTGTTTTACCATGGCTACTAAATGCCAGACTGCATCTTCTGGCCTCAGAGCAACTCAGACAGGCAGATCAGCTACTGTAGCAAAGTGACTTAGACTTAAGATAGACTTAAGATTAATAAATGTTTTATTATTATACAGAAACCCTAAATATCTTGCAAGATCAAGTCTTGCTCCCGACAACACTCTTCCTTCTTTGGCTTACCTCAAGAAAGAACCAAGAAAGAAGAAAGAAGAGCAGCCAGGGCTAGCCCCTGGCAGTTCTCAAATAGATACAACTCAATTAGAGTAATCTACTTTTAGAGACCTTCAATCGTAACTCTTGTGTAAGTGGCAGCCACATATCTAAGAGTATTAACAGTATCATATGTGTAAATTAGTGTAACAACTGTTTTGAGAAAGAATGGCTTCCTTATTTTATGCCTGATGTTCTTATTGCTGGCGAATATTTTTGTACTGCCTTCAGATGACAGCTGCTAGCTAAGCTCTTGCCTTTAGTCACTGTTCTTGATACGAAGAGACACCAGTTGCAAAGTAAAATATAAAATGCAACATTTAATTGGGGGCTTGCTTACAGTTTCAGAGGGTGAATCCACGATCATCATGGAAAAGCGCATGGCAGCAAGCAGGCAGGCCTGGCACTGGAGCAGTGGCTACAAATTTATATCCTATCCAGAAATGAAGAGATAGTGAGACTAGGTCTGTCACGGGCATTTGGAACCTCAAAGCTCACCCCTAGTAGCACACCTTCTCCAACAAGGCCATACCTCCTAATCCTTCCTAAACTGTCCACCAATGGAAAACCAACAATTCAAAATAGATGAGCCTATGAGGGCCATTCTTGTTCAAACTACCACAGGTATCTAGTGATAATACTTTTCTTTCTACATTTTTTTCACATTTTTAGAAGCATTTTAATTTAAGAATGGATACACATAATCTATGAGACCTAAAGAAGCAGTAAATTAGGAAGATTACCAAGCTTTACAGCACTTTTTTTTTTAATTCCTCCAGATCAAACAGAGCACTTACTAGAAGTTTTGAGTCATTAACATAGAATTAGCTTTCAAGAGAACATACATGCCTTCTCTGTCTATATTTTTATTTGATATTTGCTCTTTTTTCTCATATTTGCTGTGTAAAGCATGATTTTCAATAAACCTTACTGAATTGTGTTACTGCTTTGATTAGAGACTTGGCATACCATTTTATTAGCTGCTTTATTATATTCCAACACAATATTCCTGGTACTATTTTAAAAGATTAAACTTAGACAAACCAAATTCTGCCCCATATGGAAGCCTGGGGGCTAAATCAAGTATAATAGCATTTTACAGTTCTCAGTAAGGTGCTCTAACCCGTACCCATAAAGGCAGAAGCTGTCTTGGTTTTTGTACTTGTCTTAATATCTAATTAAAAAGGTAATACACTTTTATGGAAATTTATTTTATTGTAAGTGCTTCATGTACCATTTCCATTGTCATTTTTACAGAGATTTGTTTTAAAACATACTTGGATGGTGATTTTACAACAGAAGAGGAAATAATTAAAGTATAAAATTAACATGCATCACAGGGCACAGTCTATGACTTCAGCTTTTACATTTCACAGCTGAGCACAGATCAGAGCAAGATGTCTCCACCAGCGTTCAGCCTGGCCACTCTTTTTTCTTGTAATCTCATCACCTCCACCTGCTGTGATTTTTGACAACTGCAGTGCACAGTCATTCCAGAATTGCTTGTACTTCCACTAACTTAACAAGTTTTCAGCTTTCGACTGAAGTAGTTTAGGGATACTTAAAATTCCCTGTGAGATATGCAAAGGGTTTGTTGCCAAGAGGCAGGTATGACTGCAGGATGGGATGGAATACATTACTATCATCCATCAGTAGACAACCAAATTGAGTTTCAAGGTTTTTCATGAGTCTGGCCACAAATGATAACCCCTAAAGAGCCCAGAGCTCTTTGTACCAAGAATTAGAAAGTACCAGAGATAAATAACATTTCTGTTGCCTAGTAGCAGCCCATTTGATAACTACAGACATGACTATAATGCTAAATACGGCTGGGCTAAAAGCTGCATGTTCCTAAAGAGAAACTTCTTTCCACCCTTAAGTTTGAGAATGCCCCTAAACCTATTAGGATTACCTGCCATTTAAACAACATTTAAAAGTTGTATATTTTAAATGTGTCCTCCAAAGTTCTTGGAAATTTAATCTTTGGTGCAACAATGTTAAGATGTATATCCCTTAAGACGTGATTACACCAGGAAACATCTGGCCTCTTGAATAAACTAATAGTCTCTTTGTAGGTGGATTGACATAAGAACAAGTTTGGCTACAGCATACCCCCAATTCTGGAAGTTCCCACCATTCTGATATAGCACACACACACACACACATCCATCCCTGAGAATGGGCCATCCTGATTGTAGCCTCACAGCCCTGAGTGGTGTGTCTCAATAGTAGATGTTGGCAATCAGGCATATCCATGGACAGCTAGAAGTGATTTCACAACAATCAGGCATCTCTACAGCCAGTTCTCGAGGCACATCATTTCTAGCAGCCCAGGAGGCAACAGAATCGTTCCTGTGTCTGTCCCTTTGTCCATGAACCATGGCCCCTGGCGCATGTCCCTTTGTGCATGCACCACAGGCTCAATAAAAGCCTTGTTCTCCCCCTCTCCTCTTTCTCCCTCTCCTAGAGGCTGCCTCTATTTCTCCTCCCAATAAACCTCCCACATGAGACTTGCTTCATGGTATAATTTTGTTGGGACCCACCGCATAGTTCTAACGGTAGCAGTGGTTGAAGTGCCAGGGTGTATGACTTTAGTGGGAGGTCCTCGGCTATTAAATTGAACACTATAAAGATGATATGGTGGTAAGGACTTATGAAGTCAGGTTACATGTCACAGCGGGCAAATGAACTGGCTCTTTCACCTTGGGGGCTGGCACCACTGGGCTGAACCAACTGTTTCAAAGTTTCTCCAGTTGCTGAGGAACAAGATAAGCAATAGGATGAGGAGCAGTTCTACATCCCATGGATGCTCTTGGTAAGACTCCAAAATCAACTCAGATATCAGGCAGCCTATCCTAGAAATCACAGTTGCTCTGTAATCAATCTGTAAGGGACAAAAAAACACCTAAGCAAACCCTGTGATTCACCATTAAATGACTTAAAAGTCACCAATTTTGGAGATCACCGTGCTGAGACATACCATATTAGTTTCTTATTGTCTTAATTGTATGTGACACTTCTCCTACATGGTGCTACAATTGCATAAACTACTTTCCAGGGACCTAAGGTTGTTTTTGCTGAGCATACAGACTTTAAATTATAAAGATGTTCAGTGGGTGACTCAAGGGGGCTACAAAAACTTGGCCTTGGTGTTCATATGGCATCACTACCATCATTGCCTTTGCCTTACATCAGAGTTCATTCAGATTTGCATCTAGATGGGCTTATTCCTTGGTAAGTATTTTATCCAAAACTATAATACAGTATTAATTTGACCAAGACTTTTTAGATTCATATGTCCCTAACACACACATACACATACTGCCCAAGGCTTTTAAAGATACTTACCAATCACTGTAATAAGAGGCACAAGACCATGAAAGGAATGAGAAGAGGAGGGATTTGGAAGATCAATAATTGCTTAATAATCATATTGTCTATAAAGAAGCACTAGGGGCTAGAGAGATGGCTCAGAACTGGCTGCTATTAAAGAGGATCTGGTTTCTGTTCCCAGCAACCATAGGTGACTAACAACTATCTGCTACTTTGGGTTCAGGAGATCTTACACCAATGTTCCCTGTGGGCATCACCCTCATGTGGTACACACACATACACACACACACACACACACACACACACACAAGGTAAATGCTCATATACATAAAAATAAAGAATTAAAAACAGCACTAATTTGTTGATTTGTATTGTATAATTAATCCTATCATTCTGTTCCAACTCACCAATGTGACATCACTGAATATTGAGTTAAAAAGAAATGTGTAGTCACATAATGTTACATGCTACCCTCTCCTACAACTTAACATGTAAATAATGTGCTATGAAGAAGACAATGTTAAAAACGTGGAGAAATTTAAATAGAGCGAAAGATAATACTGAGGGCAGGAAGGTATAAATATCAGTAAGGATGCTTGAAAAGACAAAGGAAAACATTATTTTATGTTCATTTAAAATCATATATTATACATAAGTTCAGAAACATAAATATATTTTTAAGTTGTGCCACTTGGGTGATAATGCTCCTCCATAAATCATAGACTATTTAACTAGAACCCCAGCATAAGGTATGGGAAACTCCCCTTCAAATTGTTGGCTGGAGGAGTTTAAAAGACTCCCCAAACCATATTGGTTATTGACTCTGCCTTTGGTTTCCTTCCATAACTTGAAGGGAAAACCCTACTGTTGAAGACACCACACACTTCAAACACAGGGCTTGAGGAATTGAGCTGGAACTGACCTGGAAGTCCCTTCTCAGAGGCCTAGCCCTTATAGTATCTGAAGGTGCTATTCAGTCTGCCAAGGGAAAAAAAAAAACACAATTGGTAATCCTATCCAGCTATAAAACCCATGAACCACAACAATGATCAGACCAGCCAGATATCCGCTGATGTCAGCTGACTTGCCAACATGGAGGTGGAGAAACATCACAAGGGCCCACTCTTAGATGAAGAAATGGAGGCAATCATAGGCTGCAAAGGAAGAAAGAAAAACCTCCCAGGGATGAACCCCCTCATATGTTGTCCAATCTGAATCAGTCAGTCCTAATCACATGTGCATAGACCAACACTGAATGGACCAAGCAAGTTTTATGTATGTATATGAGTGTGTATATGTGTAACAATCAAAATTAAGGAAGAAGTTCCGAATCTGAGAAGAAAGGAGGAAGTGAGGAGCTGGAGATGGGAGAAGAAGAGGTAGATATGATATAAATACATTTGTCATATACAAAATTCTCAAAAAACATTAAATTTTTCAAAAGGCATGAGAAATAGTGAAACAGTATAGCAATTTTGAAGTGACTTTTGAATCTTAACTGCATTTCTTGTCAGGTTGCTTTTGTTTTAAGTTTAGGCAACTTAATTTTAGTTTTTTAATTTCAATTTTATTGTATGTATATGGGTTTTTGCCTGTAGGAATGTCTGTGTACCACTTGTCTAGTGCCTACAGAGACCCAAAAAACCATAAATGAGCCCCTCAACTGGAGTTACGGTTAATTGTGAGCACTGTGTGGGTATTGTGAATTAAACACATGTGCCAGGGAGAGCAGCCAGTGCTCTTAAATGCTGAACCTTTCTCAGGGGTGCTTTTTAATTTTAATTAAATTATTTAATTAATTTTAATTTTATTTTAATTATTAATATATTTAATAACCAGCTTACAAAATTCTTGTGGCGTTAATAAGTGCTTTTTGATGAAGCAGTGAGTCATTATCAACACACCTGGTGCTGGAAGGTAGCTCATTTTAAGCCTCCCTCTTCAAAGCATTTCCTTTTAATACACTGGCAACATCCATGAAAACTGCTACAATGGCCACTACTTCTCATTTGTCTATCCAGCTCAGAGGAAATTTATATATCTAGTAGTTAATATTTGTGTGATTTTATTTGACCATTACAGTGTTTGTTTTTGAATCACCTCTATGTTACTTCTCTTCTTTGAACATCCAAAGTAGAGAGAAATATGTATCTTAGTCTGATAGCTTTACCTCCTTCTGCGAAACAACTTATTTAAATAAATTATGCCAATTCATGAAACTGTAATGCTTTGAAGTTAATTCCCGTTCATAGACATTGTTGGTGAAGTCTATTTGATTTTTTTAGCAGTCAGCCCTGCTATAGTTAATGGATATATCCAAAGGATCCTCTGTATCTGCTTGGCCACTTGAGATTGTTCAATGCTAGCCCAAGAAATTCTTTGAAGACATTTTGATGGTACTTAATTTTATCCTCTAACTTATTACTGTTCTGGATCTTCGTATGTATGGTTGACACCTTGGGCTTTTTAAAATTATCTCAGGCAATAACCATACTTGATTTAGATAGAACTTTATATTTGGCTTATTTTATATTCTACATGTACTGTATATTTACATGTACCAGGGGAAAGTCATGGAAGATTAAAAGTCTGGTTATCTCCAATTTCTGTGACCAATTTTGACCCATTTATTTTTATTTGTATTTTTGCCTGAGGGAGCTTTGCATATCATTTCTACCTCCTCTTGCAACACTGATTTTCTTCAAAGGCGGAGGAAACCTGGCTGTAACCGGCAACCTCAGCACCTGTGGAGAGCACTGGCAGCAGAATATCAACTTGAGCCTGGATCACAGTGGCCTATGAAGTGAATCATCACATCAGGTTTCTGCCTTTTCTGGTCCTCATCCCTTTTGTTTTATTTCTAAGTTAAAAGCCATCACATTTGCAAATCTCTTTCTACTTAGATCCTGTAGGAAAGCTAGATTGAAAATGCGCTGGTGTGCTGGGTGGTCTCTGACATTAAGCTTTTAAAATTGAAAAAGAACTCAAGTCCTAGAGGCGATTTTACTTTAATATAGTAGTGACAGTCCTCTTGGTGCCTTGGCCTTTTCGGTGTCATTTCTCATACAGTCTTGCTCAGCAGCATGAAAATGAGATGACATTCAGGAGCAGCCCTCGGATGGCTGGGTGGATAGTTTGCTGCTGTGCTGAGATTTCACTTTCTTTTCTTTGCCTTTCATATTCTCACTTGGTATATTTAGATTTAGTTCAAAGCTAATTTATTTTGAAACTGAAGTCACTGTGAATGCAAATTTAGGTAAAATGTTCTGATAAATATCATTCGATTCATACAGGATTTAGCTCTCTGAAACAGTCCTTCCTCGACTTACAATAAGAATATTTCTATTGATCATGGCATATAGAAATAACTTTTATTATGAATAATTTCAAAAACATCCAAAAGTAGAGGATCTTGGTACACACTAAAGCTATAAGCCATGTTCAACAACTGTCATTGCTGATAGTCCCCTGGCTTGACTTGCTCTTTTGTCTTTATTTCTTTTTTTCTTGAAACATTTAATAGAAAATTTTAGCTCTCACTTATTTAACCTGCAGACACTGACTCAGGGAGAAGATGTAATGACAGCAGTCCTCGTCTTTGGTTTGTTCCATATGTTATGGCCATATAAGCAAAAGATTGTTTCTCCTGAAAGTCAGGAAACAAGTAAACATGAAGTGTAATAAATCATTAGTTTATAATATAGGCACAATTCTACAAATCAAGGATAAGCAGATGCTTAAGGAAATAAACTAAAAAAAAAATCACACTACATAAAAGGATCCTACTCAAGAATGTGGTGAAATCCCATGAATAGAAAAGAATTCTATTAGCAGGAAAAGAGTGTATTCTAAGAACCATTTGTATGTGCTTAACACTGAGTCAAACATACTCATAAACCGTATGGTAAACATAGAACTCTTATAGGGAAAAACAAGTTAGAGCCTTAGAAATGACTAGTTACTACAACTTCCCCCTTTTAAACTCTAAGTAGTTAGACATTACCGGCTCCCTAAGCCTGGCTTACTGAATTTGTACATTGATTAAATAATCCCAGATTCAAATTATATCTTAAAGTCCAGTATTTTTATAGGACTATATATTTTCATATATTTTGAACTCAAAGGTTAACCTTGACTCATAAAATAAAGACAACTATTGAATAGCACAATGTCCTTTCGGATAATTATATTAACAGTTTCTTTTACAAGAGGGTTTTTATTTATTTAATATTGTTGTTTAGCACTTTGTCACTATATAACTATTAGTTTATTTTCTGTTAGTCATTTGTTAACTTTTACTAATCAAAGTATTCTGCCATAATATGATACATGAGAAAAATACTTTTTGAAAATTCACACACTTGCACTAATAGGGCTCATGGGAGAAACAATAATGTCTGTGGACAACCCAGAACTCACTACTTACAAACCCAGAGCCCTTATATAAACAATAATTGGATTTATGGAGAAAATGTGGGTCACATAGATAGCAGGATACTTCAGGGCAGAGAATGTAGATACAAACACAATGGACTGAATGCTGGTTATTGAGAGTGCAGAAGTGAGCAAAGGTAAGAACAGAAACATCCCCTAAGGTTGGGGGCAAGGCCCGGGGATGGGATATTTTAAAGAAGAGCCGAGGAAACTCCTTTTTTATACAGGGACATTTTCTATTCTCATAAAGGTTATAACCGTCTGCCTGATTTCCTGGCTTCTCTTGCCTAGGAAAACCATCTCGGAGGAGCCAATACAGCAAACCCGTATTCACTGAAGTTAATTGATATTACAGCCCCTTACTGATGTTGTACCTTTTAATAAATTGTACACAGCTATTGCTATACAAAGTTTTAAGTGGATAGCAGCTCATTCTTTATCAAGAGCACAATGATTCCCTTAATTAAGAAAAAATGCATTTGCCATTCATTGTCCTCCAATAGCTTAATCAATCTAAAATCCAACTTTAAAAGATGATGTACATTTAAATAGATTTCCAAACTGCTCAAGCAGGCAACAGAGTTTTAATGCACGAGTTAGTGAAACAACTAGTGCTAAATACAGTAAAGAATTTCTTCTAATAATTATTATTAAGAGAGGCAATGGAGAAATAGACTGAGAGACCATTTCAAATAAGTTTAAGAGTATTAAATTTTAGTTCATTATTCTATCCATGAAATTAACCCAGAAGAGCATACAGAGAACTTTGTGACTCCTTCTTGAGCTTCCTTTTGCCTAGATAAATAGTTAATCATGACCGAGTAACCATTTTTTAATAAAGGGAACCAACGCTTTATTAAATACCTCACTGAAATTTCACTTCAAATGGTTGGCAAGATGGATTGGTGGGCAAAGATACTTGCCATTCAACCTGACAGATTGAGTTGCATCCTGGTATCTACATGGTGGAAAGAGAAAACTGACACTTGAAAGTCCTGTAGCCCATACACATGAGAGTGTGAGCAATCATACTCCAGCATGGCTGTACATACCACACAAGAAATAAGTAAAAAATGTTAAAAAATGTCCAAGAGAAAATATCATGTGGTAAGAAGCCAGGCAAATTTCATTATTTGTCTATTTATTCACAGTTAACTTAATTTCACAGGGTCACTTATTCATTGAAAAGGCTGTATAAATAATATGTATAAGACATTTTTATGATAATAAAGTCAACAATCTTCCCATTTGTTATCCTGTGCAGTCTGTGCGTGTGCCTTTATATTTCCCTGCTTGGTGAGTTGACAATAAAAAACATTTGTAAGAAAAGCATCACATATAAAACCCGGGCAAAGGTTGTGGTGACTGCTGCTGCTGCTGCTGCTGCTGCTGCTGCTGCTGCTGCTGCTGCTGCT
>JADRCH010000056.1:2728577-2759682 GCA_019843965.1 Rhynchomys soricoides | reverse complement strand
CTGCTGCTGCTGCTGCTGCTGCTGCTGCTGCTGCTGCTGCTGCTGCTCTTCCTCTTCCTCCTTCTCTTCTTCCTCCCCTTCCTCATCCTCTTCCTCTTCCTCCTCCTCCTCTACTTCTTCTTCTTTGTTCTGAAAGAGAAGGGAGGGAAAATTGAATTTATTATGGTTCTAGAATGTCTATTGAGAACTACCAATTCTTGTCCTGTATTGTTTTTTGTTTGTTTGTTTGTTTTGGGGTTTTTTTGTTTTTTTGTTTTTGTTTTTGTTTTGACATGAATGTAGTATATACTGAGGAACTCCTGGTTCTTTTCACAAGTCCTCTGGCTTCAGCACATCTGTCTTCTAAATGTGTCTAGATTCTCCTGTGGGCATCCTGTATTGTCCATGGTAGTCATATATAGATGTATAGGCCCCCTTTCAGACTTCTCTAACATATTTAAGGACTCTTAAAGGTTTCTTGTTTTTTGTTTGGTTGGTTTAGTTTAGGTTTCGGCTTTTGGTTTTCAGCACTGTATGTAAGAGGAGCCAGCAACAGGAAAAATTTGGGAAGATTTGGGGGACCTTCTGCTTATATTATTTCTTAGTTATATGGTCTTGAGCAAGTAAGCAAGTGGCTCTTCAAAGTAATATGAAAATGTAGAAAATATAAATAAACACGTATTTACTGGATATTTATGTCGACTTGACATACCTAGAGTCATTTGTAAAAAAGGAATCTCAATTGAGAAATTGCCTCATAGGATTGGAATGTAGGCAAGCCTATAGGGTGTTTTTTCTTAATTCATGAAATGGGAGGGATTACCCCATAGCAGCGTCTGATGGTCTTGAGTTTTATAAAAAACAAAACAACCAGACAGAGCAAGCCAGTAATCAGTATTCCTCCATGGCTTCTGCATAAACTCCTGCCTTCAGGTTCCCACCCAGTTTGAGTTCCTGCCTTGGTTTTCCTTCATGAGCTTTGATTTGGGATATGTAAAAACAAATAAAGCCCTCTTCAGGTTGCTTTGGGTCATGGTGTTTCATCACAACAATATAAAAACCCTAAATGTAGCACACACACACATGAACAAAAAGTAAGTATCATAAATGGCATTCTTACTGTATTCTATTTTTATTAATATTTTCTGTTTGAAGTTTACAAATTACAGCAGTAGTTAGGTCATTAATAAAAAATATCAAAAGAATTATGTGTTAAGGAAATCAGATAACCTTCCTTTTTAATGTTTGTATACATATAAGTAGATGCTTTTCATTTTCAATTTCTTAGAAATTAGGTCTTTATCCTGAAACAAATTGAATGAATAACTTAATAAACACCTTTACCTGTTGTGGTACTATATTTTTAACTCAGGGCCTAGGTTAACACTGGATGACTGAGCTGAGTTCCCATACTGGTCTTGAACATTAAGTAAATATTCCATTTATATGATTACTAGAATTAACACTACACTCAGCAAGAGTATTCAATTAGTACTTAGTGACCCTCCCAGCATCAATCAATGCTTTAATGTTCATTATTTGTCCCTATTAATTATTTGAAATTGATGGGGTTTTACATGTCCTAAAAATGTCGCTGTTTTTTTTTTTTTTTCCTGCTTGGTTATTCCAATATTTACACTAATATTTCCTTATGACATTATTCTTCCGTATTCATCCTAAACTGTAGCTGTTTCAGAAGCCTCTCCTCCTCTCTCAAACCCTTCTCCTCTCCTCCTCTTCCCTCCCTTCACTTCCTTTTCATTCTCCTCTCTATCTTCCCTTCTCCTTTCCCCTCTGCCCTCCTCTCTCCCTCCCTTTCAGTTACATTCTTTAATCTGTAAACATAGCCCAGCGGGGCTTTTTTTCCTCCGTTTTATTATTTTTCCCCAGCATGTTTCTGATCAGTGTGTTCGTCTGCTGCATATGTGGAAATGATGGCGTCATTTGTCAAATCTTCCAAACCAGAAATTGGCAAATGATCTGTCATAGTCTACTCTCTCATGCTCAGTCAGTGAAGCATTTCTGATTGCTCCTGTGGCATTGCTCTTTGCTGGTTTGCAGTTGAAAGACTCTGGTGGTTTCAGGGTCTGAATGCCCGAATCCCCTTTTGCCTATGCTCTCATTTATCTTCATCTGTTGCACTGAATGACATCTGCTGTGGAAATTGAAAGGAAGGTCACAGTGAAGATGGATAGATTTGAAATTGAAGTGCAGTCGCATAAGGTTTCTTGAAAGGCGGCATTTGAGTCAAGAAGAGAAGGAGACTCTCTGTGCCCTGCACGTTTCCAGGGAATGAATGTGGCAGACAGAGGAGCCAGCTACTGCACAACCTCTGAGATAGATGCTTGGAGATTCTGTTATTAACACAGTGTGAACTAAGAGGAAGGAAACAAAAGATAGGATCCGCAAATTACTAAGTGTATTGTGAAGGAACGTTTATGAAGGAAGCCACACTTAATGCTGACCCTTCTCCAAGACAGATTAATTGATTATACTTTGACTGACTCTAAAGAGCTTGGAATGTTACAGGTAGAACTGAATTATTTTCCAAGGGGGTTATATTTACCTCCCTTAATACTAATTCCTTGACCCCCTCTGTTTCTGATCTAACATCCTCTTGGCTAACAGATACAATATTTTTGCCGTTTCCACATTCTTCTGGAACCCCAAACTAAATTAGCTACTCTTTAAATACTGTCTCAAAGTTCTTGTTGATCTTTATTTTATTTTCCTCTTCAAGCTGTTTCAAATAGCCTATCTACATGCCACTAGCAATTTCTTCAGTAGATTTATTCTGTTATTTATATGGCATTTTTAGTTTCACTAAATGCATCTTTCTGATAGAGAATTGATGCTGGGTTGTTTTTTTGTTGTTGTTGTTGTTGTTGTTGTTTTGTTTGTTTGTTTTCCATTCATCTTTTTGTTAGTTTGCTCTGGCATTTTCCTAAAAACCTTCCCTGTGGTTTCTTCTACTTCATCGAGTTTCTTTAAATCAACTCATTTAAATTTTCTCTCTGAAAATTCTTTGTTGATTCAAGTCTGGCTATTTACTGTGAATATTACATGAGCTTATATTACTGTTTATGTTTTATTAAAAATTATGTTATGTGTTATGTATGTGTGGGTCTAAGCACATGAGTTCAATGGCCTCAGATGCCAGAAAGAACCATAGGATCTCATGGAATTAAGGAAACAGATTTGAGTTGCCTGACACTCATGCTAAAAATCAAATTCTTTAAGAGCAGTATATATCATTAACTGCTGAGCAGTTTGTCTGGGCCCTCTTGAGACATTCAATGATTGTTGACATATCACTTTATCAGATATATGTTCTGTGCTACTACGCATACAAAGGCATACACCCATTTAATTGATATACAGTCTTGCAGTGTTCAGGCAATGTTCCTATACTCTTTGTTGTTGTTTTCGAGACAGGGTTTTTCTGTGTAGCCCTGGCTTTCCTGGAACTCACTCTGTAGACCAGGCTGGCCTCGAACTCAGAAATCAGCCTGCCTTTGCCTCCCAAGTGCTGGGATTAAAGGCGTGCGCCATCACTGCCCAGCCCTATACTCTTTATTTATCCTTCTGCCTACATACCTGCAGTTCGTAATCTTGTTATGAACAGGAGAGTCTTATAAAAAGAAAGGCCCCCACCTGTGCAAGGGGCTGAGGGTTACCACTGGTTGGCCATGAGTGTTTGAATTCTCTGAAGGAAGTAAGAAGCATTCGCTCCTCCAAAGCTATTCTGTAGACATATCAGTCTGTGCTGAGGTTCTCATAATAAACAGTTCAGCTTTCCTTGGCTACCTCATGTACCTGACTCAAGCCACTTCCTGAATCAGTTCTGTCAATGATTGAATCTACACATCAAGGCTGTGAAAAACAATGTCACAACCTTCTCACCCAATCCCCAGAAGAGAGTGGTACCTACATATTCTTGAGAGTTAGGTGGGGTAAAGGGAATCTTGATAGCAATATTTTTTTAATTCTGACTGTGTAGCTCTAAATGTCATTTTACTCACATTAAAAGAGTCTGATATGCTGGCTCTAACAATAACTGCTTTCTATTAAACCTAACCAGCTTGGTCACCAGAAAGGCAAGCAACTTTGTCTACAATGACCAGAATGGGGACATTTTGGACAGTTGGCTTAAAAAAAAAAGAAATTAAATATTTTAGTATTTACATTTTATAAAGATATTTATGTTTCAAAAATAGTAACTTTTATAATTTTTAGGATCATATTCTAAATATAATTCAGTACATAAGAAATAAAACAGACATATACCCAATACTCTCTTCACAAGACAGACACATTTAGAAGGTAATGAGGCTTCTGCCCGTTTTTAGGTCCTGATATCTAGGTCACAGACTCAGTCTGATTTTTGATAAACATATTACTTTTTAAAAAATAAATTAAGATTCAATAATAATAAGAAATTATTTTGCAATTGATAGATAAATAATTATGTAGAGAAACAAGTAAGTATTGATTAGTAAATATAAAGTATCTGGTTATGGGTATTTTATAAAATTATCAGAAAGCAATTCTATCAATATTTAATTAATTGTAAAGTGGTAAATGTTTTTAGGACACAAAATGATAGATAGAAAACAATATAGAGAAGACTTACGCTTCTTTGATATTTTTCTTAGTATTTTTAACTGACAACAAAATTTTGAAGACATATGAACAAAGTATATGAAGACAAGTTGAATGTTAGTCAATCAAAATCTGATATCATACTTCTTTTCTGAGCTTTGGAGGGCCACATGACAATGAAATGTCACTTAGAAAATGTCAGTACTTTTCTTCATCAACAGTATACAGGTATGACTATAGAGAAGGACACCCAAAGTAAAACTATGAGCCATTGTGATCTACTGTTGATATCTGAATATCCACTTCCTAAAGAATGTCGACATTCTCCCTTTAGCTTATTGTTCCTATTCAGGTTGACCCTCTATTAGTCAAGGTCAGTGCAAAGGCACAACGTTTGTTATATTGTCAAATTCTATATTCACTAAAAGTCTAAGAACTGAATTGGGTTCATATGTTTCGTTAAGAACACTCAAACTCTAAATTTATAGAAAATAGATTGCCAATAGGAGTATAAAAAAGAGATGTCATCAACTAAATAACTTTAAGAAGGGTTGTGTGAGCTAACATGATTATAACGTTCTGTGGAATTTTACACAGAACAATATAAGAGTTAATAAAAAACTAATCTACATTGAATACTAATATAAATAGTATAGGGTTGTGAGATTTGTTTATTCAACCAAACAGGAACCCTAGCTTTCTTATTTTATTGGGTTTAGCATAAACATTTTTAGCAAGCAACTTATATTTTACTTTCCTGCTTATTGTGAAGATGATAACTCTGCAAATTCAAAAGCACATAGGAAGAAAAACACACAAATCACATCAATACTTAATCATTTTTGACACAAGTTTTTAAGAACATGATATACAAAAGAGAAAGAGGCTAATGGAGTGTTAGGAATAAATGACTTGCCTCCAAACAGTGTGCTTCTTCATTGACTTCATTTGAAAGTGCATATCTGTCTTCTACTGTAGGTAAGCAATCTCTTGACTACAGTAACCCAGGAACCACAGTGAAAGAATTTCAAAACTTCAACTACTACCAACTTGATAACTCAGTTGTAACTATAATTAACTACTTTAAAAAATATTTCCGATTTAGCCTTTATTCCAGAGAATGATTTGAGTATATCAGTATTCTAGGTTAGGCAGAATTATTATAGTAATCTTTACATCTTGTGTGCTTTTTAATAAAATGCATTTTCAGAGCATCCTTAAATAACAGAGAGAGAGAGAGAGAGAGAGAGAGAGAGAGAGAGAGAGAGAGAACAACATAGGGAAATGAGCAAAACAAAAATAATTAGATTCATTAGAAATAGAAATATTATTTTGATAATTTCACAATACTCTCACATACAGATTTATTACCTCTGAATTTTCAAGTGCATCTTACTTTTATGTGCTTTTGGCTTCCTGAAGTTTTTATTCACACACTTAATTGTGTCAGAGAGCTGACATTGATTAAAGAAAAACTAGTGTTTTAGAACATAGTAATATCTGTGTTATAGAATTGCTGAGATCTGGTTATACAGTGACTCATTTCAACAATACCCTATACAATTACGATGAGTAGAAGTTTCATATGAACATAAAATTTGAATATGCACCTTCTTATTTTGATATCATGATGACATAAAAGAGAAATCACAAGTGCATGTATGGGTTAAAATTACATGGCAACTGCCCTCTGAGATAAAATAGAAGAAGAATCAAGGAGTACTACTAACAGTTATGACAGCATGTACCAATTTTCAGCACCATGTGTGTGTATTAGGCTCTTTCTAAATGTAGTATTCCATTTTGATGGTGACAATAACAATACATCATGTTATGAACAAGAAAATAGAACTGAGTGGACACCTATCTATGTATACCAATACCAGTGCTCTCTCCAAAGGTGAACAATATAGATGTCTGCTCCTTGGGGACTGTAAAAGGAGGAAAACCTAACACACATCAGATAATTTAAAAACAAAAGAAGAATTCATGTAGAATGACAAATGAGAATGAAAGGACAAAATAGACTTTAGGAATGCAGATGACTTTATATGAGAAAGAAAAGAAGAAAAAAACCACTAGGCAGATGTGCAGTATAAGCAGTAAAAGGTGGGAGTTGTAAAGGGTGATGAATCTGCCATTCAAATTATTTCCTTGAGCATATTTTCAAATTTTAAATGTGGTAGCTTGGATTTTGCCTAGGTGAAGACATTTCATAACAACAAAAAATAATCACAGAGTTGAAACTGATGACTGATAGATAATTTTAAAGTTAGCGGAGTGAGAAATGAAATGAGAATAATACATTCTTAATATCTGGGTCTAGCTTCTGTTCTGTTTTTTAAATCATAGCAATGAGGAAGGTAATTGAAGGGAATTCTTGTTTATAAGAGAGAGAAGGAAGGAACGAGGGGAAAGATTAGAGCCAGAGAAGATGGGAGGGAGAAAAGGGAACCAGAAGGAAGTAGGAAAGAGTTTTATTTAGTTCATATAGTTACTTATCAGAAAAGAAGAGATAGCCTGTGAATTGGGAGCCAATGTAAGGTGGGTATTTCCACAGCCTAGACCTGCTGCTTATTCTTTATCCTTCAAACAAGCTCACTTTCCACATGAAAAAGTATTATATTTGATTGCAAATATACTTTCATTTTAAAAATTATCTATACCTTTGGCACTTTTAAAATTCAACTTCTGAGACTCACATGATAAAACTCCTTAGTTATATTACTTGTAATTGGATAAGTTGTTGCATGAGAAATCATAAGTGTGTGTCTGGAACAAAGATCTATTTATTGATTGCCAGGGTGAAAATATTTCAGAGGAATTCATTGTTGTGTGTCGCCATATCACTGAATATTAGGTTGTTTTCTTCAGTAATCTCTTTTAATCATGAAAATATATAAAAAATAATAATTATAGCCAGGCAGCTCCATGTTGGATTTAGATTGCATGTCTGATAATACTAAATTGTGCTGTTTCTGCCTGGAAAGCTTTGGGACATTATATTCATTGCTAGTGTAAAACGTACATTACAAGTTCCAGTTTCTGAGAGAAAATATTATACAGGTAGATTTATCAGGAACCATTAGAAGCCACCAATGCCATTCCTCTTCAGCTATCAACATCCACACAAAATCTCTAAGTGAGGATGTAGCCCCACACAGATAGAATATGTTTGATGGGTGGAATGTACAAAATTACTAGGATAAGGCTGCTTAATTCTAAATGCTTAGTTTGCTATTACGGTCAGAAAAACATGATTGTAGAGAAACATCCTTCTGTTTACATCCTAGAGCTCTGGAGAAAAGGAACGAGGATGACCAGGCACCATTCCATTTTGCCAGTCCCCAATCTATCCCTGAATCGAGTGTGAAGACAGGAGAAGAGGTTTCCTTCCTGCACAACGTTCATTGCCAGAGAATATAAGACAGAAAGTGTTTAAATAATCACTTGCTAAGGTTTATATAGTGTCATTTTTCATAGAGCTATGAAATATGTCTTGTGATCCTAAAGCTAACAGAGTTCATAGAGTAAATTTGTTATTTCTTTGTCTACAAATTTACAACACTAAAGAATTTTTATTCACCACCCAAGATGCATTTGGAACATTTAACGAATTAATTCTGTACTATTTTTTTTTTTAACTTGAAATTTGTTCCTGGGATTTCAGCCAGCATTCCATCTGAACTGCATAGAAGTTAATATGTTGAACAAATGTGATACATACATGGGAAAGAAACAGACTATAACTTAAAAATATGATACAGGAATTAAGGTTTTAATTTTTAGATAAAATATCACAAATTTTGCATAATAAAATTTTTAGAAGGATCTGATTAACTTATGAGAGAAAAAAATCTCTTCTTTAAAAATTCTTGAAAGCCAAAAGTATTCTACAGATTCAACACAATTCCCATTAAAATTCCAACACTGTTCTTCACAGACATGGAAAGAACAATTCTCAATTTCATGTGGAAAAACAAAAAACCCTGGATAGCAAAAACTATTCTCAACAATAAAAGAACTTCTGGGGGAAATCACAATACCTGACTTCAAGCTCTACTACAGAGCAATAGTGATAAAAACTGCGTGGTATTGGTACAGAGTCAGATTGACCAATGGAAGAGAACTGACATCCTAGAAATGAGCCCGCACCATTATGGACACTTGAACTTCGACAAAGTAACCAAAAAGATACAATGGAAAAAAGAAAGCATCTTCAGTAAATGATGCTTGTCTAACTGGCAGTCTGTATGTAGAAAAATGAAAATAGACCCATATTTGTCACCTTGCACAAAGTTCAAGTCCAAGTGGATCAAGGACCTCAACATAAAACCAGATACACTGAATCTAATAGAAGAGAACGTAGGAAAGCCCCTTGAACTCATTGGCACAGGGGGAAATTTCCTAAACAGAACTCCAATGGCTCATGTTCTGAGATCAAGAACTGATTATCAGGACCTCATGAAACTCGAAAGCTTCTGTAAAGCAAAGGACATAGTCAATAAGACAAATCGGCAACCTACAGATTGGTAAAAAAAAATTTCATTAACCCTACATCTGATAGAGGGCTAATATCCAAAATATCTAAAGAACTCAAGAAGCTAACCACCAAAAACCCAAACAGCTCAATCAAAAAATGGGATATAGAACTAAACAGAGAATTCATAACAGAGGAATCTCAAATGTCTGAGAAGCACCTAAAGATTCAAAGTCCTTAGTGATCAGAGAAATGCATATCAAGATGACCATGAGATTCCACCTTACACCCATCAGAATGGCTAAGATAAAAATCTCAGGTGACAACACATGTTGTCAAGGATGTGGAGAAGAGGAACACTCCTCCATTGCTAGAGGGTTTACAACTGGTACAACCACTCTGAAAATCAATCTGGAGGTTCCTCAGAAAATTGGAAATAGATCTTCCTGAAGACCCAGCAATACCACTCTTGGGAATATACCTGAAAGATGCTCCACCATGCCACAGGGGCACTTGTTTCACTATATTCATAGCAGCCTATTTGTGATAGCCAGAAGATGGAAACAACCCAGATGCCCATGACAGAAGAATGGATACAGAAAATGTGGTTCATTTACACAATGGAATATACTACTCAGCTATTAAGAACGTGGACACCCTGAGTTTTGCAGGCAAATAGATGGAACTAGAAAATATCATCTTGAGTGAGGTAATTCAGACCTAAAAGAACATGCATGGTATATACTCACTAATAAGTGGATATTAGCCAAAAAAAAAAAAAAAAAAGTACAGAATACCCAAGATACACTCCACAGAACGAAGGGCCAAGTAAAGACGCCCCAATCCCACATGGGAGTGAGAAGAAAGCAGTCACAAATGGAGAGAGAGGTAGGGATCTGGGAGGGAAAGTGGACACGGGGTGGTTATGGGGGGGAGAGGGGAACCTGATCTGGTACTGGGTGAGGGAAAAGGACTGAAGCCCTGAGGACCAGCAGAAAGAATGGAAACAGGCAACCTTGGGATGTAGGAGGTTAGTGGAACCCTCCAGAAAGCACCAGAGACCTGGGAAGTGAGAGACTCTCAGGACTCAAGGGGAGGGACCTTAGAAGAAATAGCCCATAATAGGGAGAGGAAACTTATAGAGCTCACCTCCAGCAGGAAGACAGGGCATCAAGTGAGGGAGGGGATTGCCATCCCACAGTCAAAACTCTGACCCATAATTGTTCCTGTCTGAAAGAACTACAGGGATGGAAATGGAGAAGAACCTGAGGAAAGGAAGATCCAGTGACAGGCCCAAAGTGGGATCCAGCTCAAGAGGAGGTCCCAAGGCCTGACACTATTACTGAGGCTATGGAGTACTCATAAAAAGGGGCCTATAATGATCGCCCTCTGAGAGACCCAACATGCAGCTGAAAGAGTCAGACGTTGATATTTGCACCCGACCAATGGACAGAAGCTGCTGACCCCTGTGGTTGAATTAGGGAAAGGCTGAAAGAAGCTGAGGAGGAGGGTGACCCTGTAGGGTAGCAGTCTCAATTAACCTAGATCCCCGAGATCCCTCAAACACTGGACCACCAAACAGGCAGTATATACCTGCTGTTATGAGGTCCCCAAAACATAAACAGCAGAGGACTGCTGGGTCTGTGTTCAATCAGAGATGGTGTACCTAACCCTCAAAAGACTGGAGGCCCCAGGGAGTTAAGAGTTCAGGTGGGATAGGGGGTGGGGGTGGAGACATCCTCATGGAGACAGGGTGGGGAGTAGGTATGAGGTGGAACAGTCGGAGGGTAGACAGGGTGGGCATAAAATCTGGAGTATAAATAAATAAATAAATAAATATTCTTTAAAAAGAAATGTTCAATATCCTTAGTTATCAGGAAAATGTAAATCAAAACAACCCTGAGATTCCACCTCACCCCAGTCAGAATGGTTAAGATCAAAAACTCAGGTGACAGCAAACACTGCTGAGAATATGGAGAAAGAGGAACACTCCTCAACTGCTGGTGGGATTGCACGCTGGTACAACCACTTTGCAAAGCAATCTGGTGGTTCCTCAAAAAATTAGAAATAGTTCTACCTGAAGACCTAGTTTATGACTACTGGGCATATACCCAAAATATGTTCCAACATATAAGACACATGCTCCACTATGTTCATAGCAGCCTTATTTATAATAGCCAGAAGCTGGAAACAATCCAGATGTCCCTCAAAGGAAGAATGGATACAGAAAATATGGTACATTTACACAATGGAGTAGTACTCTGCTATTAAAAATGATGACTTCACAAATTTTGCAGGCAACTGGATGGAACTAGAAAATATCATACTGAGTGAGGTAACCCAGACTCAAAAGGACATACATAGAATCGTAGGGAGAAAAATGGAGCAAAGATTGACAAAAAGACCATCCAGAGACCGCTCTACCTTGGGATCCATCCCATTCACAGACACTAAAACCTGAAACTATTATTGTTGCCAAGAAGTGATTGCTGACAGGAACCTAGAATGGCTGTCCTCTGAGATGCTTTGCCATCAGCTAAGACAGATGCAGACTCTCACAGCCAGCCCAGGGGCAGCAACGGAAGAGTTAGGGAAGGACTGAAGGAGCTGAAGGGGGATTTCATTCCTGTAGGAAGAACAACAATATCAACTCACCTGACCCCTCAGAGCTCCCAGGGACTAAACCACCAACCAAAGAGTAGACATGCATGGGTCCATGGCTCGCTCTACATTAGTAGCAAAGGGTTGCCTTATCTGGCATCAATGGGAGGGGAGGTGCTTGGTGCTGTGAAGGCTTGTTGCCCCAGAGAAGAGGGATGCTAGAGGGGTGAGGCAGTAGTGTGTGGATGGGTGGGGGAAGCACCCTCTTAGAGGCAAAGAGGAACAAAGGAGTGGATGGGGGTTTGCAGAATGGAGATTGGGAAGGGAGACAACATTTGACATATAAATATATAAAATAATCAATTTTTTAAAAAGTAACAACAACAACAACAAATCTGTTAAAGCATGTCAGCAATTTCCATGAAAAAGTTTTGCAGTAGAAAGTGTTTTCTAGTAAGGTATTCAATTATTCAAATTGTATTATTTTCCATTTTATGTACTTAATATTCACAGCACTATGGTAACATTTTAAATAGTAAACAGTCCGCAAAGCATTAAGGAAAACCAGATGGTTTAATTTGTCTTTCATATATATTCTCTCGTTTTAAAAGTGGACTCCACAAGAGTACAGTTATGCTCATTGTAAACATCCGTAGCCTCACGGAGGAAAGGTTCACGTTTATATTCCAAAAGCCAATGGAACTAAAACATCTGTTCTGTTCCAGCTGATCTGAAGTCACTGAGATGATGCTATCAGATCCTCTTGCAGTTTCACATCAGGGTAGTTTTAGGTTAATGCACATTTAATGAAAAGTGAAGTGGGCAGTACTGGATATATACAAATGTAAGTGCTGCCGCCTGAAAGAATGGTCTCTCAATATTATTCACAGAAATGTTTAAAGTACAGCCCTCTGTTAGAGCTGAAAAGAAGAATTGTAAACCCTTGATAGGTTTGCGATGAAATCTGAATCACATCCATTTGATGTTGTGAAGCCTTGTTTAAAGGCAGACTTGCCTGTCCAAAGGAACAAAAGCAGAGCAGGCAAGGCATGTGTAGATTGATATTCCTCTTTTCCTTTGGATCAAAAACCATTTTCCTCTCCTATTGACTGAAGAAAAGGGTTTTTCTGGAGGGAGTGGCAGATGAGCTTTATACTGTTACACACAACGTCTGGCTGTCTAAAGGGAAGTGTGGATGGGCTTTTACAAAACTACTTAGTGCCATGAGAGACCCTCCCTCTAGAGTTTCTGTTTTTCTCTTGTTTATTCTTTCAGTCTCTCTATTACACATGAATGACATGTAAAGAATTGATAAGACTTTCTTCATAGGATATCACTCATGGGAAGTATAAGAAATGGAGCATGTAAGTTGCTTTTCAGATAAGTGAAGACTATAGAATCCGAGGCCTAGATGTTTAGGTTTTTTACATTCTCCCCTAGAGAGGACCTTTATTTTTTTATCTGAACAAGAATACAGTTACCTAAAATTGTGTCAAAGTTCACCTAGAAGGCTTCCATTTCTTTTTTAAGAGTCAAGTTTAGAATTCAAGAATACTCTATAAATGCCAATGTTTACAAGATTCACATTAATTTTCTTAAGTGTACTCATTTTCTTTGGTAAAATGTTGGCTAGTTATTTTTTCCTTAATTTCTCTGTCATCCAGTGGTATTGACTAATGATTTTTAAAGACCAGATGGAAGAAGAGCTGATATTTAATTAATAGTGTTAATTTGTAAGAATAACAAACCATTTGTTCAGACATGATATCAACAAAACAGTCAAACACAACCAAAAAGATACTAGGATTACATGTATGTACACATGTTAATAACCAGACTTGTACAGAAATCTCCCCTTCAAATTTTATCAGTATATCCTGAAGAAAAATCACTCTATTTGTGAATTATTATAACTTGAATATAAAATGTCCCCTTCTGCTTCATGTACATGAACTCATAGAGACTCATTGATGTGAAGCTGGGGAACCTCCAGGAGTTGGGTCCTAACTGGAAGTAGTCAGGCACCGAGAGGTGAGTCTTAGGCATTATAAGTCAACCTAGCTGCCTGTCCATTCTTTCCTTACCCTTCCTTCCATCCATCCTTCCTTTCTTCCTTTTTCTTTATTCTTTTCCTTTTCCTTTGCACTTGTCTTTCTTTCCTTTTGTCTTGTTTTTTTTCTGTTTTGAGACAGGGTTTCTTCACTGTCTAGACCACCAGGCTGGCCTCAATCTGACAGAGATCCATCCACCTTTGCCTTCCAAGTGCTGGGATTAAAGGCATGTGCCACTACCAACTGGCTCTCTCCACTTTCTAATTCATGAAGATGGGTACAATCCTCAAAAGAAGCATCTTCTTCCCACCTGCTGCCAAGGTAGGACTCTTATCTTCTCAATTTTTAACCCAAATAAACTGATCATCATGTTGCTTCTTGTGAGTATTTTGTCATAGAGACAGGAAAAGTCCAGAGTACATTATCATTCCCTTCTTTGGATTATTCTTAAACAATGGTTTAATTGGGGGTAGTCCAGAAATAGAGTTGCAGAGGTTAAATTCAGTAATATTTTCTGTTAGCCATGTGTCAGTGTGTACCTATTGGACTGTTGTGTACACTTGGTGTAGAAACCTTGCAATAAAGTTGGAAAATAGAGGAGAAGGAAGAAGGTAGGTCAAAGATTCTTACAAGTTTTGACTGTGGATAAAATGGAGTTTGCTTTTTAAGGCCCAGATAGTTCTGCTTTTTGCAAGTTACTAATAACTTGACTGTGCCAAAATGAACTAATATCTCCTCAAGGGAAGTGTGTGATGGTCAAGACTTGTGGGTAATTAGGGCATAGAGTTAAAATTTGAATTTATTTGGAGACTGATGCTATAGTTTTCAGCTTGGGGTCTGAGATATAGGGCAGTAGATAGGCAATGAAATTTAGGAAGGATCAGAAGGACAATTATACAATAACCCCCCAAAAGGCCAAGGCAATGCAGAAAAGTCATAAAGGAGGATGGAGTAGAAATTTCTAGCTTCTTTGGACACTTGGTTGTGTCATGTGATGTTTTTCCAGAAACTGTCTTATGAGAGGTTATTATTATTATTATTATTATTATTATTATTATTATTATTTTGCTAAAGCAAACATGTGGGAAGATGTTTTGCTAAGAACAGACACATGATGTTTTTCTGGAAGCAGCCTGGAAAACGAGTATGTGATGCTTTGCTACAGTGGACACTTGAAAGAACACATGATGTTTGGAAATGTAACCCAACATTGGATGATGCTGTGTGGTATTGTTTTTCCTTGTCATTCTTTGCTGGTCATTGTTTGTCATGACTTCATAGAAAGAAACACACCAAAGAACTTCTGGTGGTGTTCTGGCAGCTTCTTGCTATTTCAGTGAACACAGGCCAATTTGCAGAGCCTCGAGGTTTCTTCTGGATCGAATCCCCATTGCTTATTTGTGAATGGTGTTTGTGAGTGGATCAAGCTACTGCTGCTGATTCATGTGAACTGCATGACTGCTATCCTGACATTGAAGATTGGATTTACTCCAAAGAACTGTTTCTAAACAGGTCCACATCCTTCTTTGTCCTGTTAACCTTTCCTTTCCAGTACCTTTGGTGGGTGGTGGGCTAGAAGGGAGGATAAAACATTAGGTGCATTTATTAAAGTAGGATAGAAGCTAAAAAAGGATATGGTCCAACTGAGGCAAACACTAAAATCAAAAGTCAGTTCAAGGGCTGGAGAGTTGGCTCAGAGGTTAAGAGCACAGGTTGCTCTTCCAGAGGTCCTGAGTTCAATTCCCAGCAACCATCAGTAATGGGATCCGATACCCTCTTCTGGTGTGTCTAAAGACAGCCACAAAGCACTCATATAAAATAAATAAATCTTAAAAAAAATTAAATAAAGAAAAAAGTCAGTTCAAGTTTAAGCTTCCTTCCCTAGATGATAGTTCTAGTCTTCTCAAGCAAATCCTAGCTCACAATAATTAAATGCTTTAGCCCAGGGTTAGGCACAATGCCAATGGGTAGAAGAGAAAGGATTATTTTCACACTACGAGTTGGTGAGCTAGGAAGGCTTTCACCCTGTCTTAGTATGTGAAGGCATATGCCTTGGATAGGGGTGTTACAAGCACAGTGGCAATGACTCATAACTCCGGCAAATGATGCTGCATGTATTATTGCCCTAGCTTTCCCTAACGCTGAAAATGTGTTATGGGAACAGACCTAGACTGCTTGAGGAAATACTTTGTGGCCTGGAGTATTAGTAATGACAGGGTAATTAGCAATGAATTGTAGGGATAAGGTTATTGTGCACTGTGTGAAGGTTATCCTTTTATCATTCAAATGCTGATTTCTCTGCCTCCATGTATGTTGTAATCTGGACATGGCATTGTAATAATTATTCTAAACATCTCCTTTATTCTAAACATCTCCTGCCTCAATCTTATGTAAACATTGCTCCCCATTTAGTTTCTGATTTGTCCATAAAAGCTGATGAGAACAGCTGCTCTGGACAGCCAGCTCATTTCTAAAATGCAAGAATCTCAGGGATTTTCGGCTGGAAGGTAGCCAGATTAGTTTAGAGGATGAAAAGAGATTAATACTGCTCAGCTATTGTGCCATAAAGCTTGATTAAGTAAATCTTATAGTCTCTGTCTTATTTATTTGGGAGCTAGCCAGGATAAAGAGAAAATGTCACTTTTAAAATTGCACTAACAATGAATGGACGCAGCAGCAGGACAGCTTAGAGTCCTGCTGTAGAGTTACTGAGCTCTCAGGAGGTACATCTGCAAATGCTTTAATCCTCCGCAGTGTTTCCCACTATATCTTGTGGCCTTATATAATCATGTTTAGGGCCAAATTCCATTTTAACTATCCATTGTATACTTTTCTTGTGCAATAACTTAGACATTTGTTCATATATTTTGGAGAATCTGTTCAGTTTCCAGAGTAACACATTTTGAAATGTTAACAACCTTAAGTATTTAAAAAGTTTTGTTTTTATTGTAGGCAGAGGGTGTACCAAGGCATTTATGCAGTAGGAAGAAGACAATTTGCAGGAGAGAATTTTTTTTTCCACCATGAAGTTCCAGAGATTGAACTCATATCTTTAGACTTGGAGGCAAGTCACATTTACCCATTGAGCCATCTCATCAGTCCCTGTTATTAATATTAATAATTATTAATAATATTAAATTCTTTTGAAGGAGAACAAAATGTCTTCGGGTTTTGTGAGGAAAAGAAGTTGGAAAACACAATTCCCATAAGTTGGGACCTCAGAAAAAAAGTTAACCCAACTCCTCTGAAACTCCACAGAATGTATTTACCTGCATCCCGGAGCACTCAGTATTGTGGCAGATCTACTCTGAGGCTTGGATCTTTTCTCTGCCACCACCAAAAATGTTGACATGGCAGAGCAGTTCTGGACCTCAGCTTCTATGTGTCACACTGCTGTTGTGTCATAAACCTAGGTCACAAAGCCTCACAGCTCAGAATTTCTTTCCTGACATCTGTTGCCCAAGGATGTCAGATTCCTGTGAGCTAGGTGAGTATGTGAAATCTGATATCTCATAGGCCCTCTTCTGGTTCTGTCTCTGTAGACATCCGGCAGGCCTAGCATCTTGATGGCTCTGCATACCTTTTTCTTTGTACTGTGTTCTACATCCCATGTTATAGTGTAGTTGAAGAAAACCATCCCAACATATATCTTATATATTCCAATAACTTTCTACTATGATGGTTTTATATAGTTTAATGTTATGTATATATAGTAGCTTAACAGAGAAATGCCTCCTATAATCTCTAACATTTAAGCACTTGGTCCCTAGTTTTTGGTGCTATTTGGGGCAAGTTAGGAGATGTGGCCTTGATGGAAGAAGTATATCACTGATGGTGGAGTTTGAAAGCCTAAGACTTCATCCTCTCCCAGTTTGCTGTCCATGCTTCATGCTTTTGATTTAAGATATGAGCTGTCATCCTGCTGTTTCAGCCTACATGCCTCCCTGTACCTTTGCCTCCCCGACTTGATGGTGGTGTGTGTATTCTTACCTCTTAGTAACCATAAGTCCAACAATCTCTTCCTTCTCTAAGTTCCTCATGGTGTTTTATCACAATGATAAAAAAGTAACTAATATAGCATACTATTATATTATAAAAAATCTAGTAGCTAAAAATAAACCATATAAAATCCTTTCTAAACATTTTATTTAAAAATGGTAGTTTCAAATTGTCACGTAGGATATTCTTTTATGTAGGTCAAGTGATTTTCAAATATTCACAGCTATTCTTTTTGTTAAGCATATATTTCAGTATATACTATTATATTAAAAATAAAAGTATGAATGTACAATTCCAATTTAGTTAATTCTTTCACTTTGTTATCCTTTTCAAATTAATTTAAGGGGAAAACACTTATGTATGCAACAAAATGATCCTTCCTTTCCCAATTGTCTCTTGTTTCTTTTCTGTTCTTAACTCAGAAAGGTAAACCCTGATAATGTTTCAGAAAAAATGTTTCCCCTTTTGTACTTTCATGAACAATATAAAATATTATTTTAGATTTGTCTGAGTTTTCAGATTTATATTAAGTCCCCTTGTCTTAACACAGAGACAAGATGCTATCAACCCCACTCTTAAAGGACTTTAGGATTTTTTGTCTTTTAAAATAATGCTATAGGCATCTTTGTGTTGTGTCCCTGAGGATATAGTGCAATCATTTCTGTACATGCTAGAAAAACATTGCTTTTGTATGTATTTACTGTTGTTTTTTATATAACTTAGGAAGTGTCTGTTATTTTATATTGGAGAAAGCTACTGAGCTTGGAGCCTGCACAATTCTCTTCTGAAATACTCAGATTTTGTCTAGGTGAACTGTCCAGTTTTCACTAAGTCTAATGAGACCAATAACCTTCACTCTTCTTTAACTTAAATGACTTATTTCAGAACTGAGACACGCACCAGAACCCATAATTTAATATTCTCCCTTGAGAATAGAATATTTCCTATGTAAAGGAGTGTGTCTAATTTTGAAAAACAGTTTTGCACTTTCTAAAATGTTGTTTGGGATAAATATGTGACTTAGAAATACTATCTTTATGAATGTACTCAAGAGAAATTACATGTTCAGAAACCAACTTGTATGTTAATTCTAATCATTATATCATTTTAAAAAGCCCCAAAGTGGTAAGCACAAACATATACATTAAATACTAATAAGATAAATCTTTTCAGTAAAATGTAAGTCAGTAATAAAAAGGACATTATCAGATACTCGGCATACTGCAAAAACACTTAGAACCTTATGATAGTTGATAGGAGTCAGTAATAAAAGCTCATCATGCTGAATATTTCTATTTTAATGAAAAATACCACAAATGCAAATCTAGTTCAATAGAAAATACAATAGTGGTTGATTACAACAAGATGACAAGTGACAATTAATGAGATAATATTTCTTTTCAGAATGATACAAACATTCTCTATTAGATTATGGCAGTGATTATACAATTTTCTGGTTACAATAAAGCTCACTGAAGTCTGAATGTTAAACAGATGACTCTTATGAAATGCAAATTGTGTTTCAATAAGTCTGTTTAATATATGCATTTTCATGGATAGACAAACACAAAGCATTTTAAGGTTGAACATAACCATGAAACTTTAAATGACATCTTATTCTTTTCCTTATAAAATGTAAATTTAATGTACTAAAAGATAAGAAACAATATTGATCATAAAAATAGAAAACTAAAATAGGCATTTTAGATTTATCTGACAATGTAATATTTCACCATTGGATAATACAGTCTTTACTCATTGCTGGAGCAATATAGCTTCTAAAGATCCTGGATGTTCTTCAGAAGTGACTTTTTCCTGATGACTCTTTTTTTCTTATTTCAATGGGAGTTTAGAAGGTAAAACTATAAACCATGTTTATAAATTGATAGATTGTTCTGATTAAAATGGTTAGTTTTATTTTTCTATTCCTATAAGGGCAATGTCTATTCTAGATATATACTGGTATTTATAATAAACTAAAAGTCTCCCAATGCATAAACCCTCTGTCTTAACAGACACTAAGACTTGAGGTGATTCAAATTTCATGTAGCACACCAGAGACATTAAGCATAGATCTTCATGAAACTCACTTCTGAGCTGTATGAAAATAAATGACCTGCAGAGTATGCTAGAAAGTTAACATCAGGATGGAACAGCAAAGTCTAAAAGCAAAGAAAGAAGGTGCAGAATATAGAGAGAAAAGTTAACAGAGGGAAGGGCAGGGAACCAGAGGAGGCTATGCAAGTATGGAAAATTAAGGGTTGAGTTCTGACATGTTACTTCTGAGGTAGTCAGTAGACAGCTAAGAACAGAGTTGGGTTTGAAAATCATGGGAAAATGTATGCTTAGGATTATGATTTGGGCTGGAATAGTAACTGTGTAAAACCTGTGTCATTTCGACATATGAAATCTCCAGAGGAGTTAGATAGGAAGCTTACACTATGAAGAGCAGATGGAAAAGAAGGAAACAATCATGGAAACAGAGAATAAAAACATGTCTATAATCTTAGCCTCAAACCAAGGATGTGCAGTGTCTTGTGCAAAGATTGTGCCACTGAGATATAGCCTTTAGATATAATATAAGTCTCACGCTACTTCAGCAGCTACAGGGTAGAGACAGCAGAGTGCAGAGAATTATGTATCTTCAGGTTTAAGTTGCTCTCACTTTAGAACCTTCTTACTTAAAGATAACTGTCAGATTCAGTGGAGAAGTGAGAGTATATCACTAAGATTTTAGAGTAGGAAATTAAGAGCAGAAACATGCCATATTAGGAGAAAAATCTGTGGAGGAAAGAGGAACACATGCTTAACATTGTCAGTTGAGAACTAGAAGTCATATTATTTGATGATTAACATGCAATTTTTATGATGGAGAATTGTGCTTGTTGATTAAACTACTCTTTCACCTTGTAGTAAAATACTTCTTGGAAAATAATTTGACATTGCCTTCTTATCTTCTATGTCCAAGTATTTTTTGTAGCTAGTTAGTGATGTCAAGGTTATTAAAATATCATATTTTAAATTAATAAAATTATATTACTTAACTACACAATACAATGTAGTTAGGCAATAAACATGGGAATTTCTGTATCTATGCATAATAAAATAATGATCAAAGTACATAAAAATGATCCAACCTTAGTTATAAAAAAGGTTTCTATCCCTTTTAACTACTTGAGAATCAAGACTGAAGAAACCAGTAACAACTCGGGATATGTTTATCTCAACTTGTCCCTTCAGGGTTCTGCTATCCTATAATCCACCCCAGGAAATGGAGATTGATATTTGGTGTTCTATCTCATGGTGTCACTGGAGAACATGGCCACACCTACTTCTCTCCATGCTGACTAGTCTAACTTCTCTGCACAAGGACCCAAGACAGACCACAGATTTTGGTTGAAAGCAGTGGGGTGAATCAGAGACTAGTTAGAATCTCTAAGTCTGTGCCTGACCATTTGTCAAATAATTAGAACCTCTTTGTATGAGACTTATAATTGATTTGAGTTAATTTTAAGCTGATGGGATCAGGGGAGTAATTTTCTATGATCTTCAAAATGGAAAGAATTAATACATTTTAAGAAAGAGGCCTAGACTGTCTTTTTGCCAAGCATTTTAGATAGTAAATAATGTTCTCTTAGTATATTCTTTTTCATGTATTACCTTTCTCTAACTGGAAAGACATTGGCCACTGATTGGATCTGGGAGATCAGAGCAAAAAGAAATGGCAGCAAAATTAAAGTCCTTAAATTCAGCTTTAAAATCCTTCAATAGATATAATCATACAGATATAAATGGACAGAGTGGATTTTCTTTTCTACCCTCTGGATATGTTAAGGCTCTTTTGGCTGTAGAGATTCAATGTGAGCAGAGATAGTATGGAGAACTCTTTCTACAGAAGTTTTGCAAGTCTTGGAAGATAAAGGAAGAAAAGCATCTGCTATAAACAGTGAGAGACAGGGGATAATATGGAGGCCTGGTATAGAAATATAAAATATGAACAGTTGAAATGGAACAAGGAAATTGAATAGGCATGAACAGAAGATTTACACAGGAGAATAAAAACAACGACAAATTCATCAGTCTATGAGGAATGCCCTGCTTTGTCACCTGGAGTAAGAACACGTTGAAAGGGAATGAAGAAAATGAGGAGGTTGAGGACATGTAATTAAAAGCTGAAGAAAGAAAAAGTTCAGAATACCCATGATATACCCCACAGATCCAAAGAAGTTAAAGACGAAGGTCCAAGTATTGATGCTTGAATCTCACTTAGAAGGAGGAACAAAATAGCCATGGGAAGCAGAGATGAGGAGGGATCTGGGTGGGTGAGGGGAAGGAGAGGGAAAACGAAGGGGCAGGATCAGGTATGGAGAGAGTCTTAGAGGACCAGGAGAATAAAAGGAAATATGCAGCTGCCAGGGAATGGGGATTGGGGATTCTCCAGAAAGTCCAAGAGAGCCAGGATGAGGGAGGCCCCCAGGAATCAATGAAGGTGACCTTATCAGAAAGACCCAACAACAGGTAGAATATGGAACATTAAAAGGCTACTTCCAGTAGCCAGACAGGACCCCCAGTGGAGGGATGGGGACACCAATCCACCTACAAAACTTTTGACCCCAAATTGATCCTGTCTAAATGAAATGCAGAGATGAAGGTGGAGCAGAGACTGAATGAATGGCCAACCAATGAATGGTCCATTTTTAGACTCATCCCAGGGACAGGCAGCAATCTCACACACTGTTAATGATACACTGTGCTTTCGGACAGAAACCTGCAGTCCTCTGAGAGGCTCTACCCAGAACCTGACTGGGACAGATGCAGATACCCACAGACAAACATTGGAAGGAGGTTGGAGACCTGTCGGGAGCCAATAGAAGTAAGAATTTTCCTTGGCTTAGCTAATGCCATTTTGTAGTAGCTATAGGCCTAAAGTAGCTATGGGCCTAAGTTTTTGTTTAAGTTTTTGTCTCCTAAGAGATGAGTTCTTTCCCAGAAATCAGGTGACCCTCCTGCGTTTAGGCAGTTAGCAGACAATAGATAGTTGCCTTGGTAATATGTCCTATTGGCAGAGTATTTTGTTGCTTTATGGAATTCCCCCACCCCTGTTACTATGTTACTTTGTATAAGAGTCCTCTATTTGTTTACTATAAAGCATTGGTGAGAAATAAAGGTTTTTTTGAGAGCTTGATCAGAATACACCACTTGCTCTCCTTCTTTGTGTCTCTTGTCCCCCGTTCTTTCGCCCCCTCCCCAGGCTTCCGCTGAACCCCCGCAGGCTGGGGCAGAGACCCCTGAGGAAGAGTTAGAGGAAGGATTGAAGGCTTTCAAGAAGATGGCAATTCCACAAGAAGACCAACAGTGTTGACTAACCTGGACCCCTGGGAGCTCCCAGGGACTGAGACAAGCATACATGGGTTGGTCAACGGCCCTAGACAAATATGTAGCAGAGGACTGCTAGGTTTGGCCTCAGTTGGGGAAGATGTGCCTAATCCTGCACAGATTTAATGCACCAGAGTAGGGGGGAAGAGGGGGACAGGGGGGAGGATACCCTCTCAGAGTTGAAGGGGATGGGAGATGGGAGGAAAAGCAACATTTTGGATGAAAATAATAAACAAACAAACAAACAAATAAATAAATTGAAGAATGGAAGTTTGGAGAATTTGGGGATGGCACTACTGCCTTGAAGTCACAATAGTGTTATCTTACTGTGAGGCCTTGAGAGACAAAAGGCGGCTGAAACATTTCAGATAGTCAGGCCAAAGATAACCAGTATAAAATGAAGGTACAGATATGCCTCAGGCCCCACACAATGGACAGAATTCTCTGTTGTCAAAGACAGGGTGAAGCCATAGATGGGTGGTAACAGGCTGACATTACCACCTTGGGCCTCCACATAAAAAAAGTCAAAATTAACCACCAATGTGAGCCTTCCCTTCATGCTGTTGCCAATCTCTGCCCCAGAAAAGTGTATAAAAAGTGTGTACCTTGCTAACCTGTGGTCGCCATTGCCCTGTTGGTAGGGCAGCCCCAGTGCACTGGATTCAATAGACTTCTTGCTTTTTGCATCATTCTCAGTCTCTGTGTCTTTGTGGGGTGGGCTGCCAAGACATGTGGACTTCCGAGTCCAACACTACCAGAAGTGTTACAAGGTAGAACAACTATATTCTTAACATTTTTAAGAAGCAAGATTTTTGAGAAGAATGAAGATCTTATTTATCTTAGAATGTGATTTTAGGAATTCCTGAATTGTTTATCTATTTTGTCAACTCTGGAAACATTGAAAGCTTTGGGGGAATATGTTGACATTGAAGGAAGCTACTCTATGACACATGTTTCTGCAATTATTGTTATTTTATTCATAAAGCAATATAATAAACTCATTAAATTCACCTGTCAATGTATATAGATTTCCTAAGAGAGGCCACCTGCAAGGAACAAACATGCTATGGCCAGACATAATTTACTAGCTGTAGCTACATTAGTTTCCCAAGCTATCAAGTAGCAATTGTGATGTGTGTGGGTCAGGCTTGCTGTGGATTAAGTGACCTTTCATAAAATGCTCACCAGTGTGCCTGGCACATAGAAAGCTCCTGGCCAGGGATCTTAATCTGTATATGTAGATGTTCTCATTAATTAGGAGCTATTTCTTTTTAGGAGTAGTGCAAAGTAGAGCTAGAGAGAGATCTTGGAAGCATGGCTTTTCCTTGAAAATGCTGGGCTTCTTTCTATCTTTGGAATTAGGGTATACTTGTGTCTGACCTGTGCTTGAGTAAATTCACAGAGAGCATGCTCTTGACCTCATAAGGATGCTAAATTCCACATAGGAAAACATCAATTATTAAAATATCATTTTTAAAAAATTGGCTTTCACTCCACTGGAAGTACAACTCCTTGTTATCAATTCTGTCTTTGCCATAACTCTAAGAAAAGCCTCTCCTCTACTGAAAACCCTTCAAGAATGTAAAATAGGTGATGACTTCTAATTATTTATCAGAGTAAAATGTTATCTTTGCTTCTGTACATTCATCATATCTCAGAATCATCACCCAATAAACATCCAACTGTATGCACACAATTTGATTAAGCATCTTGTTTCAGAACACTGCCTCTCACTTGTCCTTCCTTCATGATTCTCTTTCTAAAGTAATATCGTTACAATTGTCTCTGAAGTTTACTAGAATGACAGTAATTTTTAGATCTATGGATAAATCAGTATACATAAAAACTAACCCAAAAATTACTAAATGATTATGAAGAAATTAGTAAAAAGATAGCCAAATAAGTTTTAAAATTAAACTATTAATTCTTAATTGTGAAAATAAAATTGAAAACAAATATTTTATTTCAAACTAATCTCTCCTAAATAGCAAAGAATGAACTGACATTGCTCCTGAAAGCATCAAGCTACAATCTATAGAAATACACATCTCTATACTGTGAACAGATACCCATCACATACAGGTCTTCAAGATATAAAATTAAATAAAAAACAAGGAGACCCAGCAACTGTGGGCATTTTTACTGAGTCCAACTATTTTGCCTGTAATCTGATAACCATCTGTGGTAGTTTTATAATAAGGAACATAACAACAACAACAACAACAACAACAAAGAAACCAACAATAGCCTTTCTGATAGAGGTTGTATCACTAAACACTATTGCCACTCTCCTGCTACAACGTAAGGATAAAGGTGCCCTTCCCTTGATGATATTTCAGAGAAAGGACTCTTAGGCTTTGGAAAAGAACATTTCCTGGGTCATTGCACTAAGCAAGAGGCTTATACAGCTTTTAAAAAGATTCACATACTTTTAGAGATAAAATTTTTTTCTAGAATAAATTCTGTAAGAAAGCAGAGACATCTTTTAATTTTACATGAAAATAATTTAATGAAGTCTCTTTCATTCTTGTTTGTCCTTGGACCCAATCCAAGTTGACTTATATTCTGAGTTGCATTTTTATTGTAGAGTATCACAAACTCACAAATCCAGTATTCCAAGAAGGGGTGCATGAACACACACACACACACACACACACACACACACACACACACACACAGGGAAATCAGAGATTCTACAGATACGGATTTGCTAGGGACTGGATATCAGGAATTAGACTCTGGAGTGTTTGAAGACTCTTCCTGGCATAGGAAAGGCAGAAATGCTCTACAGTGGAAGGATATGATGAGTTATTTGCAATCTGACCCTTGTAAGAACTTACAGCAGCCACTCCCACTCAGACTCCTCAGTTGAACACTGACTCTCAAGACTATTCTTGTAGGGTATACCCTGGACAGGCTTGCCAGTTGCCGAGCTTGACAAGCTGCTGTTTAACAGCTCATGCTCTGTGGAAGCGAACACCTGCATCAACTGCATAAGATCAGTGTCCAAGGATCTGCACAGGGTTTCTAGAAGACCCATTGAACCAGATGAAGCTTAAACCTATAGCAAGGTAGAGTTGAACTGCACATTCCCAACACTTCTTATATTTAACAGAGCTATATAACATTAGACTGAGAGCATACGGCAACAGGGCATCTTGTCAGTTGTGGTCCTGAGTGACATCTTCAGCTGTTTATGACCTTAACTTTCTCATTGCCACAGTGGGAAACTTGCCTTTATCTCATTATGTAATGGAATGGTTTGTATGTTTGTTCTCCTTACATTTCAACAGCTATATATTGTTAGCATGCTTCTTTGACTTACATTCCAGTTATGTACACTGTATTTCTTAAGGCATAGCAACCCAATAACAGTACATAGGATGTTCTATAGAAAGGTACACTTTATCAATAATGGCAGAGAATTGAATACTGAATGATAAATTGTGGTTAAAATAGGCAAGGACAAAGTCTTTCTAACTTACCCCATAATTAAGTTTTTGTTTCAAATCAACAGAAGGTTAAGATGAACTTTGTTTCTCTTTGATTTTTGAGGTATTTGAAATTCCTCGGAATGTTTGGAACCTTGCTGTTTTCTTTCTGTTAGTCATTTAACCTTCTGTAAGTTTTGTTTAATTTCTTCATTCATCGTCAGGCCTTCCTACAGTAATGTCATTACTAAATTTACCTGGAAACTCAGTACTACTTGAATCAGGAAGAAGATACTCCTGACCTCGAGCCTTCTTACCTCTGAAATCACAGTGACTGTCTCACTATATTTAGGTCCTATAATTAACTTGCCATATTAGATTTAAGCCTTCTTCCCAGTAATTTGCTCCTCTTTCCTCCTCTCAGCAGGACAGTCTTTCCTGAGTCCTGCAGTCCGTGGGAGCTTCACAGTCACCTCACCTTGCTCTAGTCAGTTCTTTGGTTTTCAGCAATTCTTTGTCTTACCTGATATATGACTACACATCTGAATTCAGAGCACACTCTGCTGTGTAATTCTAGAAATTTTTCTCATAGGCACTAACATTTTCTCATATACACACTAACGATTATTATCTCTCACCTCAAACACTCCATAGTTTTGTTCTTGACATTCATGGGAAAAAGTGACATTTCTCAATCTCCCAAATTGTCAAAGAATGGTTATTTGCTATGTATCATTTTTTCTATAATATTGAAGGCAATATCTTGCTATATCAAGATCCTGTTTAGATGTCACCACTACAGAGATACAGATTATGAAATATGAAGTGGTTCCCCAAAGTTATTCCTGTAAATTTGTATTGAGATAAGGCTCTTGACTGCTCTAAGTTACTCCAGAAATCTGGGTTTATTTTAGTTTTTTTGTTGTTGTTGTTTTGTTTTGTTTTTTTAAGGCTGGTCCTGGCCTTGAGACCCCATGTTATATGTAGTTTTGACTCTACCTTGAGAATGATGACTCAGCCATAGAATGGACACCAGAACAATATCAACTGTCTTGTACAAGCTTTGCTACACACTGATAAATGACTTATTTCCAAGAGTAGAAAGAATTCCAACCTAAAGTGAATTTGAGTTAACAGAATTAGTAGAAGCACATAGGTACAACCAAAGCATTTCATAATCACCAGGATCACGAACTTATTTACATCAGACCAAGAAAAGGGAGTAGCTCCCTCACTTGGACTCTGGTAAAAAGTAAACACCCAGCTCTGTGATAATGATCTATACTCATCTTGTCTCCATAAATCTGTTGCCTAACCATCAAGTGTGTGTGAAGGACAGCAAACAGAGAACTCCTGATTATCCTGTGTGTATCAGTTTGGTCCAACTCCCAATTAATCTTCCGCCAGGGGGAGGGGGCAAGGGGTGCTTCAGTTTGGTTCAGTTCCAAGTGTTTATGCTGCCTTCTCAACAGCCACCTTCATATACTTCTGTTCTTCTGTCTGGACTTGTTATCCATCCATCTTCTTGATTCTTCATCTGGACCCATTATTGTCTTTGTTGCTGCACCAGAACTTATATTTACTGCTCTGCTCTCAGGCCCATGACCTTCTGCAGCCTGATTTACAGCAGTAGCATTTTCCTGCAACTCTGGAGTAGGTTCCTCATTGATAGGGACCTTATTTACATTTCTATCAGCTTCCTTCTGAAACTCCTTGAAAGGCTGCCTCAGCATCTTCAGCTCTATGTATCCATTCCATAATCTACATTCATGTAGCTAGACAGAAAGATCTGGATTTAATAATTAAGACAGGAATAAAGCAACCTGTGTTTGCCTGAACCAGGTTACCAAGGAAAGTGAGATTATTTGTCAGTTCACTGCCATTGAACCTGATGTTTCTTGTGAGTTTATGGTTATTCAATCAATTCTGACACTGTGGAAGGACAGAACATCTTTGTCTATGTGTCTCACATGCTGCCCTTACTACAATCTGTTTATTATTTTCTACAAAGACTAATTTTATCCCTGCAGTTACCTCCACTACATTGTGATTCTTGAAAGTGGAAATGTTACTTTATTACTCATGTCTCCTTTCCTAATGTTTAATTCAATATTTGATGCAAGGGACAGGAGCTACTTTCTAATCTTCCACCTGACACTATAATTTCACTATCTCATACCCTGCCTACCCAGTTCAAGTGGACTGAACATACTAAACTCAGTATTCCCTATGTTGTGGGTTATAGTCAGAATGGTTATATATGGAGATGACTTTTATTAAATCAAAATGATGACTTGTCCAGAGATGTTTATAAGTGATTTTTAAGACTGTTTATATGTTTTGTGACCCAGAAAACTCATGGACTCATGGTTCTCATCATTTCTTGATCCTTGGACCTCACATTTGGAATGCTCTAAAATGAGAATTTTTTTAGCTACATGAGGCCATTATCACAAACTCTTGTCATGTGCTCAGAGGCCCTTCTTCATTTAGTGCTTCAGACCAGATTTGTACTGCTTGGCTGAGCAGGCATTACTGAGTTTAGTCCCATAAGCGAGTCCCAGTTCCCTGAAACAATCTGACTCACTATATTCCCTGACACAGAGACTTTAATTTACAAGAAGACAGAGTCAAAGTCATACAAATCAACATTTAACGTCTTTATAACTCACATGTATATTAATAATATTAAATTGTAGGATAATCCTATAAAATAATCCGTTTACACTTATTGAACTTATTAGCTGGTCAATGTAATATTAATTTTCTATTCATTTTGATTACTGGTTTTGGGTTTTTGAGACTTGGTACTTACAGAAAGGAACAAATATGGATTCTATCTTATCACAGTGCAAACAGGCCTTGAAAATATCATGTTACTTCACTTTTGGCAGGATAGGTTGGAACTTGAATTCCATTTTAAAAATTATTTATCTAGCAACTAAAATACTCTGACCTTTCTTTTGCTTAAGAAAAACTCCTAGCTGAAGATTTTGTTGTCAGTCTGCATGACCTTTAATGTTCATGTTAGCTGAATGAAAAATAAACATTCACTTTATTTTCATAAGTAAAAATATGCATAGTCTGTTGTATTGACAAACATCTAGTTCGTTACCACTTTTAAAACTTGAAACACATAATTCAGCTTTTGCACAAAAAGTACTTTGGACTACACACACACACACAAACACACACACACTAATCTTCACTGGGAGAGGAATACCTAAGGCAAACAGAGAGAAGGAAAGGTGATCCTTCCTTGCATATACACATCTCCCAGGACACTATAGCTACATGGGAATCTGTGCCTACATCAAATCCTGAGCTGGGCAGGTGAATGCTTCTCCCTGCCACCCCAGCACTTCCAGCACAGTGGCAGGAAGAGAATGAGTGTGAAGCTGGCCTAGGCTGTGGAATAAGACCATGTCTCAAAACAAATCAAGAAATGTACAGGTACTGTGTTGAATAAACACACTCTTTGGTTCAGGCATATTTTAAAATGGTGATATTTGGTGGCAAGTCTTTCACTTTTTTAAAATTATTATTATTTTGATCAAAGTAGTGGAGAAATAGGTTTCAGTATCAACTGCTATAAAAATCTGAAATGAGGCTCCATTTTGAAACCACACCTTATGCTTGAAGAAAAGTAAATACCTTACTCAAACCAGTTTCAATTTCTTCTTTTTTTAACCTAAAATAATGTCTTATTTATTGATCTCATTTTATTTATTGATTGATTTATTGATATTTTATTTACATTTCAAATGTTTCCCCCTTTCCAGATCTCCCCTTTGGAACCTTCCTATTCCTTCCCCCTCCCTCTGCCTCTATGGGGTTATTCTCCCACACACACACACACACACACTCTTGTCTTCCTTCCTTGGCATTCTCCTATACTGAAGCATCTAACACCTTCAGGCCAAGGACCTCTCCTCCCCCTGATGGCAAACAAGACTCTCCTCTGCCATATATGTTGCTAGCATCATAGATCCCTTGATGTGTATTCTTTGGTTGGTGATTCAGTCTCCAGGCACATCGGGAGGTCAGGCCAGTGGACACTGTTGCTCCCTCCATGGGGCTGCCAACTCCCTCAGCTCCTTCAGTCCCTTCTCCAAGTCCTCCATCTGGAACCTCACACTCAGCCCAAGGTTGCTGTGAAGTGATTCTTGGGTATTCTGAACTATTGGGTTAATAACCACTTATCAGTGAGTACATACCATGTTCATTCTTTTGTGACTGAATTACCTCACTCAAGATGATATTTTCAAGTTCCCTCCATTTGCCTGTGAATTTCATGAAGTCATTGTTTTTAATAGCTGAATAGTATTCCATTGTGTAAATGTACCACGTTTTCTGTATCCATTCCTCTGTTGAAAGACATCTGAGTTGTTTCCAGTTTCTGGCTATTATAAATATTACTGCTATGAACATAGTGGAACATGTGTTTTTATTACATGTTGGAGCATCTTCTGGGTATATGCCCAGGAGTGGAATAGCTGGGTCCTCAGGTAGTATTATGTTCATTTTTCTGAGGGTCCGCCAAACTGATACAACCTCTCTGGAAATCAGTTTGGCGGACCCTCAGA
>JADRCH010000056.1:2697345-2728477 GCA_019843965.1 Rhynchomys soricoides | reverse complement strand
GAACATAATACTACCTGAGGACCCAGCTATTCCACTCCTGGGCATAGCTGGGTCCTCAGGTAGTATTATGTTCATTTTTCTGAGGGTCCGCCAAACTGATTTCCAGAGAGGTTGTATCAGTTTGCAATCCCACCAGCAATGGAGGAGTGTTCCTCTTTCTCCACATCCTCACCAGCATCTGCTGTCACCTGAGTTTTTGATCTTAGTCATTCTGACTGGTGTGAGGTGGAATCTAAGGGTTGTTTTGATTTGCATTTCCCTGACGACTAAGGATGTTGAACATTTCTTTAGGTGCTTCTCAGTCATTCGACTTTCCTCAGTTGAGAATTCTGTTTGGCTCTGTTCCCCATTTTTTGATATGGTTACTTGGTTCTCCGGAGTCTAACTTCTAGAGTTCTTTGTATACATTGGATATTAGACCTCTACCGGACATAGGATTGGTAAAGATCTTTTCTCAATCTGTTGGTTGCCATTTTGTCTTATTTACAGTATCCTTTGCCTTACAGAAACTTTGTAATTTCTCCAAATTTGATCAGAGCTATGTGTTTTCCTCTTGAACACTGCTTTCATTGTGTCCCATGAGTTTGGGTATGTTGTACTTTCATTTTCATGAAATTCTAGGAAGTCTTTGATTTCTTTATTTCTTCCTTGACCAGTTATCATTGAAGAGCGTTGTTCAGCTTCCATGTGTATGTGGGCTTTCTGTTGTTGTCGCCATTGAAGACCAGCCTTATTCTGTAGTGATCTGATAGGAGGCATGGGATTATTTCAATCTTCTTATATCTGTTGAGGTTTGTTTTGTGACCAATTATATGAACAATTTTGGAGACGATGTAGGATGAAATTTCTATAAATTTCTGTTAAATCCATTTGATTCATAACATTTGTCGGTTTCACTGTGTCTCTGTTTAGTTTGTGTTTCCAAGATCTGTCCATTGATGATAGTGGGGTGTTGAAGTCTCCCACTATTATTGTGTGAGGTGCAATGTGTGCTTTATGCTTTAGTAAAGTCTCTTTTATAAAGGTGGGTGCCCTTGCATTCAGGGCATAGATGTTCAGAATTGAGACTTCTTCCTGGGAGATTTTTCCTTTGATGAGTATGAAGTGTCCTTCCTTACCTTTTTGATGAACTTTAACTGAAAGTCGATTTTATCCAAGAGTAAAATGACTACTCCAGCCTGTTTCTTGGGGCCATTTGCCTGGAAAATTGCTTTCCTTTATTCTGAGGTAGTGTTTGTCTTTAACACAAAGGTGCATTTCCTAGATGCAGCAAAATGCTAGGTCCTGTTTATGGATCCAGTCTGTCAGTCTATATATTTTTATTGGGGAATTGAGTCCATTGATGTTAAGAGATATTAAGGAATAGTGATTATTGTTTCCTGTTATTTTTGATGTTGCTTATATGTTTATGTGGCTATCTCCTTTGGAGTTCGTTGAAAGATTACTTTCTTGCTTTTTCTAAGGTTTAATTTCCCTCCTTGAGTTGGCGTTTTCCATCTATTATTCTTTGTAGAGCTGGGTTTGTGCAAATTTGGATTTGTCATAGAATATTTTGCTTTCACCAGCTATGATTATTGGGAGTTTTGCTGGGTATAGCAGCCTGGGCTGGCATTTGTGTTCTCTTAGAGTCTGTATGAGATCTGCCCAGGATCTTCTAGCTTTCATAGTCTCTGGTGAGAAGTCTGGTGGAATTCTGATAGGTCTGCCTTTATATGTTACTTGACCTTTTCCCCTTACTGCTTTTAATATTCTTTCCTTATTTTGTGTATTTGGCGTCTTGACTATAATGTGACTGGAGGATTTTCTTTTCTGGTCCAGTCTATTTGGAGTTCTGCAGGCTTCCTGTATATTTATATTCATCTCTTCCTTTAGGGAAGTTTTATAATTTTGTTGAAGATATTTACTGGTCCTTTAAGTTGGAAATCTTCACTCTCTTCTACACCTATTATCCTCAGGTTCTGTCTTCACATTGTTCCATGAAATCCTAGATGTTTTGGGTTTGGAGCTTTTTGGATTTTGTGTTTTTGACTGTTGGGTCAATGTTTTCTATGGTATCTTCCACACCTGAGATTCTCTCTTTTATCCCTTGTATTCTGTTGGTGATGTTTGCCTCTATGACTCCTGATTTCTTTCCTAGGTTTTCTAACCCCAGGGTTTTCTCCCTTTGTGATTTCTTTTTTGTTTCTATTTCTGTTTTTAGTTTCTGGATGGTTTTGTTCATTTCCTTTTTCTGTTTGATTGTGTTTTCCTGTAATTCTTGAAGGGATTTTTGTGTTTCCTCTTTAAGGGCTTCTAGTTGTTTATCTGTGTTCTCTTGTATTTCTTTAAGGGAGTTATTTATCTCCTTCTTAAAATCTTCTATCATCCTCATGAGATGTAATTTTAAGTCTGAGTCTTGTTTTTCTGGTGTATTGGGGTATCCAGTACTTGTTGTGGTGGGAGAGCTGGGTTCTGAAGATGCCAAGTAGCCTTGGTTTCTGTTCCTTATGTTCTTGCCCTTGCCTTTCACCATCTAGTTATCTCTGGTGTTAGCTGGTTTTACTCTCTCTGACTGTGGCTTGTCTTTCTTGCAAACCTTGGTGTCAGTACTCCCTGAAGACCAGTTCTCTCTGAGAGGAATTTGGGTTTGGAGAGCTGTGATGCAAGGTCAGCTCTGGGGTGCAGACAGAAACCAGAAGAATCTAGGCCCAAGCTGTTCCTTGTTTCTTGTGTCCTGATGACTCTGCAAGGCTCCCTCTTGGTCCAGTGAATTTAAAAAGAAGTGATGGCCTTGCCTGTGCTTGAAGGTGTGTCAGAATTCCTGGTATACCATCTCCTAGCACTATTTGAGTATGGATCCCTGTGTCACAGGATCTGTTCCTCGGCCACTGACAAAAAACCTGAAGCCCACTCTTCAGTCCCTGTGTTCTGGGTATTCCAGGTGTGTCCCTCTGACCAGACAGGCTTCCCACAGTCCTGGGAGGCTAGCTTTCTCCCAGCACTATTTGGTTATGGAGCCCTCATTGCCCAAGCAGAGGTCTTCTGCCACAGATGAAAACTGGAAGGCTCCTTCCTTCCTGCTGTTCCTCAGTCCCTGTGTCCCAAAGATTCTGGGGGAGTCCCACTGAACAGCGTTAGTCCTCTTATTCCCTCTCAAGGACTTTTCCACACTCCTGGGAGGCTAGCTTTCTCCCAGTGCTATTTGGCTATGGAGTCCTGGTGGCCCAGGTAGAGGTCTCCCACCACAGATAGAAACAAGAAGGCCCAATTTCTTCTTTTAAAAACAAATCAAGTATAAAAACAAAAGATGCCTCTCTTACAAATGCTAAATGATGATTTTTGTTTGACTTTATTTTTGTGGTGGGTTAAATGAGAATGAACCCCATGGGCTCATATTTTTGAAATGTTAGGTTGCCAGATACTGGACTGTTTGGGAAGAATAAGAAAATGTGGTCTTGTTGGGTGGAGTGGGTCAATGGAGGGGTGAACTTTGAGGTTTCAGAACCCCATACCAAGTCCATTCTCTCTGTATCTCTCTCTGTCTCTGTCTCTCTCTGTCTCTCTCTGTCTCTCTCTCTTTCTCTCTCTCTGTCTCTCTCTGTCTCTGTCTCTCTCTGTCTCTCTCTCTCTCTCTCTCTCTCTTTCTCTCTCTCTTTCTCTCTCACTTCCTGCAACTTTGAGATCAGATGTGAGCTCTCAACTACTGCTCTAGCATCATGGTTGCTTGCCTGTTGTGTGTATTGTAAGTTTTTCCAGTCTGCCCCAATAAATCAGTAAAGGCTGAAAGTCACTATTTTTATCTAAAAGTCATCTGTCATGTATCATGTAGTCAGGTAACTATCTTATTGATAATAGTTGGTGATTTAGGACATGATATCAAGGATTATTCACCTTTGAAGGTCCTTTACACCTAAAATTTGTTATTGACATCTACACCTGAAACTGCTAACAAAGAAGACCTTGCACAGAGTGGCTGTCCCAGCAACATGTATTTATGTGAAAATCTTATCATTAATTGGAAATGTTAATAATCACTTTGGACATGGAGGAAACACTTTTGATGTATGCCATAGTCTCTGTGTTTAACTTGATTGACCCTGAAAAGCTTGACTCAAAAGTTGTGAGACTAAGCAGAAGTATTTTTTAAAGGCAAAATGTATTTTAGAATATTCCAGGAAGTGTTTGGAAAGATGGTTTGATTTGACACCATTTTCTATACATTTACTTACCACTTGGGAAATTTAGCAATGGGAGATGAAATAAATCACAGTATTCCATATTTGGAGAATATTGTGAAGCACTCAAGTTGAGTTATGCACAGAGCAGAAGTTATTTGGCTCATTAGAGTTAAACTCTGTAGAAAAATCAAGAACAAACAAGAATATCTCAATTACTGATACTACTGAAAATAGATAAAATGAAGAAGAGACATTTATCAAAATAAAATCCATAAGACATTTCCATTTTGCTAAGTAAAATTATATTTGAAGCAAACTTTGAGATCCCTCAAGTTTGAAAAAAGAATCATACAACGGGACTGTTAAATACTAATTAAAAATTGATTACAGGCTGGACAGTGGTGGCATACCACTTTAATTCTAGTACTTGAGAGGCAAGAGGCAGGTGGATCTCTATGAGTTCAAGGCCAGCCTGATCTAAAGAGTGAGTTCCAGGACATTCAAGGCTATGCAGAAAATTCTCAATCGTGAGACAACAACAACAACAACTAATAATAATAATAATAATATTAATAATAATAATAGCAAATATATTGATGCTAATTTTTTGAGGTACAAATTCATGGAACTTTAGCAGTGTGTCTTATTGAATCTATTCTACTCTATCTTCGTGTCTCTCTTTTCCTCTCATCTCTCTAGAGCAGCTGTTTCTTAGAAAGGCAGAAGATATTGAAAAGGCACAAAGTGCATCAGCCATCTGACTGTCTTTATGTCAGTGAGTTCTCTTTTGACTTCAATGGCTAAATTTAATGTCCTGCGATGTCATTCAGGGACCAGCACTTGCTTTCTTATTTTTATCTGTTAGAAGGGTGAGCTTGGCTGTGTTTAGAGGATGGTGAAGCATCAGGAGCAGGTGGGAGTTTGAGCCTGACTCTAAAGTGACATCATAAAGTTCGTCGTAAACTCTCCCAACACAGAAGAGAAGCACTGTGATCTATTTTTTTAATTACATGAATATAGCAGATGCAACAAAATGGGAAATGTGCATAGTTAACTTCCCAGCAAAATGACTGCTCTAGCACATTCTCTGTGCTCAGGAATATGTTCTCAAGGGGAATTGTGTGCTTTCTTGCCTTGTAGTGGGTGAATATTTCTCTTCTGTAACTTAGTTCTCTGGAACAGATAAAAGTATATAATACACATAATTTATTTACTTGATATTTTTTTTTGAATTCTCTGAGTTTGCATGGGTGCAGGTTCACATGGGTGCAAGTGTGAGGCCAAGGGACAACTGCAGAAGTTGTACATCATCAGTTATGAACCTTGTTCCTTGAGACACGATCTGGCCCTGAACCTGAAGTTTGCTCATTTCGCTAGACTGGCTGACAAGGAAGGGATGGAGATTGGTCTTCCCAGTGTTTGGTTACAAGTGTGTGTTACTGAGTATCTGTTTGGTGTTTGTTTATTTGTTTCTCCTCTAGGTTTAAAGGTCAAACTCAGGTCCTGTGCTTATATGGAAAGCACATACTTTACTGACTAAGCTATCTTCCTGGGCCTATCAGTTATTTGCATAATAATAAGGCAAATTTTAGTGTCATTTCTTAAACAAGATGAGATGTCTTTATATCAACAATGTAGAAAATTCTATTAGGAAATTTTGTATTTAAAACAATAGTTCTAAATGTTTACTAAGTTTGATATTAAGTTTGTCATGAAATCATACAGCCAATTAATATAGATTTTACCAAATGATTAAATATTCAATTTTACAATGATCTCTCTCTCTCTGTCTATATCATTATATGATTTCTAAATAAATAATTTAGTATAGATATTTTATTTGTCCCTTAAAAGTGATAATCATTCTGTTATTATTGGAAGGGTAAATGTTTTGTATCTGGACAAATAAGGACAAGTAGTAAAGTTTCCTTTGGGAGAAATTTGAGGCTAATATCTAACTTTTCTGCTCCTTACTATCTTGTAAAAGTATTTTTTATAGTCAGGATCCCTGGGCATACATTTAGCTGTCATGATTAGGGCCATAGCCTTAATGATATTTACATCTACAAAGAGAACTATATACCACTCAGTGTCAGAAACTTCAAGAACTAAATCTCATTCAGTGGCTCATTTGATTTTCTTTATTAGTCTTACAAGATTTTAAAGTTATAAGCCACATTTCTACTCAAATTGCCTCTGAAACTATGTACAGCTATCATATAGCTTTGGAGATTCCTGGAGAAAGGGCCACTTTATTCTATGAGTAAATAGAGATTGTACATTGGTGGTGTTATAGAAAAACAAGATGGGAATTTTTTTTTTTGTATCAGTTTCAAGGGTTTTTCTTGTTTTAATCAAAAGTTACACATACCTATAGTTTAAGAGGTCAAATGTCCTATAGTTTCTTTAAAGTAATTATATCCTTTCTTGCAGCCTCGTCAGCTCAGAGCTGTCCGTCCATGTTGGCTGTTTGCAGGCTCTCTCTGCGGTTACCTGCATAGTCAGTCACTTCCTCATCCTCATTCTTTGCCTTGCTCCTTAGTCATTAGCTTTTGTTTGGGGAAAAGTCTTTTTGACATTTTAGGAGAGATTCTAAAAACTCTTACTAATTTATTAAGCAATGTCCCTTTAAGTTGTTTTAATTTTCAAGACTTTTTTTTTCTTAATGTTCCGTTTATCATACCATCTTCTCTGTCTTTGTCTTATTTCACACTGAAAACCTGATATGTAGGACAAACTTCTCTCTTTTCTCTCCCATCTTTCTTTTCTAAAACTTCTTCCCTGTCTTCACCTTACACATTTCTTTTCCTTTGCCTTGTATTTTATCTCCTCTTTATTTCTCCTACTAATTGGATTTCAATTGATCTATCACCATTTGTGTATTTTCATCTCACTTATGAAAAAAATATTACGATCTCTACTCTTTTCATTCTTGTGGATTTAATTTTTTCATGTTTGTTTTGTTAAATTAGGGTAAGAAACATAAATTTGTCATGACTATAAAAAGTAAATACTCTTCCTCTTCTTCATCCTTCTTTGTCTTCATCTTTTTTTTCTCTTTCACCTTTCCTCTGTTTCCTTCTCCCTCTCCAGTTAGCTTATCCAAATAGCTCACCTCTCACAGACCAAGGTCCAGTCTTTTATTTACATACCAATTCAGTCATTTGTTCCAGGTTCCCTTTGACTATCCCACAAATCAGCATTCCATAACCCAAGCCCCCTTATTCTTAGAAAAAGACAATTAGCACTTAAAAAAAAGAAAAAGAAAAAGAAAACAACATTGCAAATTAATTCAGAGATCTGCCTTTGGAAGCACAGACAACAAGTAGCTCGGTGGGATCTTTTCCTTAAATCACCCACCATACCTGGACCTGGGCCTAAACTCAATCTGTCCCAGGCTGACTTTGAACTCAGGAATCTACCTGCTTATGGAAGCATAAACAATAAATTTTGCTGGGTGGGATCTTGTCCTGCAATCACTACTCCCCAAATCTCTTTATCTCTTTCTTTAATATCTTTATGACAAGCGGGCTCATAGTACAACCCTCTTTGTTCTTTTAGGTCTGAGAAGCCCCTCATATAACTCATATTGCATCTTTATATTTTGCATAGTTGAGAAATTATATATTTTTGAACTCATGTTTTCAGAGTTCTTTCCCAAAGCCTTAAGGGCTGTCCTGATAGTCACAGGTTCTACCATTTTTCTGAGATATTAAACAGACCCTTGCCTCCTGGACTCATGCTGTCTCTGACTATCTTGGAATCATTAACCTGGACAGAGGGGACATTCCCTAATAATCTTGGCAGGGAGAATATTTCCCGTCGGAGGAACATAAAGTAAAAGAAAAGAAAAAAAGAAAAGAAATATATATGTTTTATACAAAAAAGCCTCATGCCCAGCAACCATCAACACACACGGAGGCCCACACCCTGCTGGCTCTGATCTTGGGGTGGGAACCATGCTATGCCATCCTTTCCATGACCATGCAGAACTTGGCAGGCAGGCTTATATTCTGGCATATTTCCTACCTATGTACCTCCCATCTACATGTGATCAAGCACTTCTCATGTAGTTGGTATAAACAAACTTGTTTATAGGAGTGAAAACATGTGGCTTGTTATTTCCCAAAAAGTAGAGCTTCCAGTATTGCAGGAAATTGTCATGTCTTTGGGTAAGTGGGGTTTACAGGATGACTCTGGCACTTATATTCTTTCACTGGGAAGGAATCCTCACTATAAACCACAATGGCACCTTGGTCATTAATTTCTGTTTTACAAAACAATGAGAAAACAGCTTTTATGTTAGTTATGTAAACCATCAAGCCAGTTGATTGTCCTGTTTTCCTAGCAAGCATGCAGCTTTGGTGTTCATCAGCTCGTCCATCTCAGACAGCAGCCCTTAAGTTACTCTCAGGCCACTGTTATTCTCTTCAATGATAACCTTTTCCTTTGTTTATTTGTCTAGATTTTAGGTATTCAAAGATTTACTAAAATTGTCTTAACTCATACATGTGATAAACAAAGAATGACTGATTAGTAACTTTAGAGATGGGTAGTTTAGGCCTCAAAAATATCTAAAGGGAGGTAGGGTTTGAAGCAAGCTTCTAAGAAATGGTAGAAAAGGAGACTAAATATACTCAAAATAGCAAAGGCAGGGAAAGCCTGGGAGGTAGGGAAGGTCTTTCTTGCTTTTGTGCCTCCAACAAACCATTTAACTTTTCTAAGCATCAATGTTTTATCTGTAGGGGTAAAATGACATTAATATTTTAGTTCCGTATACTTAATTGACAAAGCTGTCAAATAGTAAGATTATTAGAAATAGTATCTAAATTGAAAACTGTTCTCAAATAGTTTAGGGTAAAATGAACAAAGGAAATAGTGTAATATGACTGGGTATGTGGGAGAACAACAATTGCGTCACTATTTCAAGACCCACGTGCTTCTGAGTTCATTCTAGAGGTGTCAAGGAAGACCTGCATTAGTAAACAAGATAGTGTTCGTTTAGAATTAAGCATGAGTTGTGGGAAAAAGTTTTAGTATATTGGGAAAATAAACATTTGGACTAGCAATGTCTTATAATACTTTAAGAGTGAAGTAAGGTTGGCTTTAGGATGCTAGGAAGACTATTTAAAAAATTAGAAATGTCATAAGAAAATGAATATAGATTCTCTGGTGACAAGAAATAGTGGTGAGTGTTTAAACTCAGACATGATTATGAGCTTTTGAGCCCACCCAGTAGTGAAGCAAGCAACTGGTGAGTGGTAGTGCAGAAATGGCTGTTTTAAATTATTAAAATAAATGGCTTTGTTTTAAATTATTATGTATGTGCTTGTGTGCATGTGTATTTCTCTCTCTCTCTCTCTCTCTCTCTCTCTCTCTCTCTCTCTCTCTTTGTTGTACTATGAGAAAGATAGTGTATCTTATTCAAAGTCATTTATTCCTGAGAGTGAACTGTGACTGTTTCTGTCTATAATTTCATGTGCTTGATAACAGGTGGGAAAAATTAGTGCTTTGAGGATTAAAATGACAGCGAAGCAAAACACAGGTTATATGCTCACAATATCTAGACTTTACATTTGTAACTTAATTTAAACATCAAAAATGCAGGCAAATAAGAGTTTCTAATATTAAGCAATCAAATTCAAACTATGAGGATGGTATATCAAATTCTTTTGAGTGTTTTACACAAATTGCAAATAAACCCAGAGGGCCAGGCTTGGCAAAGACCAGTACTCACCACAGTTTTCTTCCAGTTGACATGTTTTCTTTATTTTACAATCTTCCTCCTATAAAAAATGATAGCACTTGCATGGATTATCTTCTAAAGCAGTGGGCCTCAACCTTTGGGTTGTAACTCCTTTGGGGTCACATACCAACTTATCATGCATATCAGATATTTACATCATGATTCATAACAACAAAATTACATTTATGAAGTTTCACCAAAATAATTTTATGCTTGTGGATCACCACAACATGAGGAACCGTATTAAAGGGTTGCAGTGTTAGGAAGGCTGAGAACCACTGCTCTAAAGCAAGCTGACAAGGGCAGAGATGAAGGGAAACTTTATATTGTTTATAATTGGTAAACTGTAAAATAAAACTTTTATTTCTCAAACATCTATCTTGTGAAATTAGACTTCAACTCAAACTCATAGTTATTAAAAGTATGGAAATAGGAAATTTTTAACATATTTAATGGACAAGAACATATTACTTTTAACAGAGTAAAACTACAATGAAGTCTCTGAATTATGAAACTATATAATATATAATCTTGTTTTCATTATTTCTCCATAACTCTTTTTAAAGTAGTCACCCAAGTCACATTAAACTGAAAAGACTTTATTGTTATGAGAGCTTTACAGACAACTCAGCTAAAAAACAAACAAAATTTTTGTTACTAAGTCAAATCTTTATTCTCACATAAAACAGAAAACTCAGTATTTTTGGAAAGCAAATATCACCTATACTTCCCAGAGGGTCAAAAAGGCTGGCAAACCTCTGTGCTACCAGCACAGGGAGATTTTATAATTTAAAAAGAATTCCAATGAATGCCTTGTGAACTAATTATATCTAGCATTTTTTGAGTTTATGATGCTAGGCATTGGGTTAAAAACAGATCCAGGTTTTAGCTACCACACCATCCATGGGTGTTCTCAACGTCTTTGATTTTGCAGATGAGAACAATTGTCTTACCTTTAAAAATCAATAGTTTTCAAATGATTGTACAGAGGCATCTCATAAAAAGAAGAGTTCAACATTTCTACTTTCCCAGATATTCCCTGTGTGATTCTGACAGCCACTGGTGTTACAGTAAGAGTGAGTAGCAAAGTTCACCAAGATAACCGGTGGGATGGCTGGAATTTCAGCATAGCTCCAGCATGCTCTCAACCATCGTCCTACATGGGCTCCAGCTACATACACATGCCTCCAAGCACATGTCCAGCATGTCTTCTATCTGTGGCATGCAATTTAAATCGGTTCTCTTCAGACACAGCAGTTTCTCATGATACTTATGTATAAATAGCTTCGATGAAGAAGCATGCTGTTGGCAAAAATGCAATAAATATCTACAGTGTTTTAGTGATGTCACTATAAACTTACTAGCAAAAACTAGATTCAGGGCATTGTAGAGGTATGGATAAAGTTTATGGATTGCCACTTGCCTGACAACTGCCACAACTGCAGCCCTGGGAAACGGCACATAACTTCTCCATAGTTGGCAATACAAGAAAATGAACGTCAAACAATGTGCTGACAAAACAACTGGATGTTCAAATAACCTTCATTGGGAAGAGTGTACAGTGAGTAGCAATACCAGTTTCAATGGTTTGACATAGCTCAACGTTGTTTTTCAAAGGTAAAATAAACTTTATAGAAGCAAAGGTTCATCCCTCAACCTCAAGCTTACTATTTTCCCACTGAGATATACAATTGCAAACACAGTTCAGAGTTTCTTATTCTTTGTGAATATATCCCATATTTTGAGTTGGAAAGGACATTCAGTTTGTGGAGTCCTAAAGTTCCAAGTTCAGGAGACATGGTTGTAGCACCCCCTGCTGGTATTAAAGTTTTGAAGCATGGCCCTTTCAATTCCCCTGGTGAGACAGAAACATTTGCATTTATCAAATGCATTTTAGATGTCCATTTTGAGGCTGGAGAAACTATTAACATATGAGCCATAGATCTGAATAGGAACAAGTTAACTCCCTTTGGGAGGGGGAAAGAGGAAGGGACAAAACAGGGATGGGTGTGCGTTATAAAAAGTGAAGCAAGGTAACAGGAACTGAAGCATGACAGACGTTCTTTTGCAGCTTGGTCAGTGTCATATGGAAATTTTTGTTTGAAGAAAGAGTACTTGCTTCATCACACTTATCTCAGAAATCCACAAATGATATGCACAAAGTCTAGTATATAGACTACTCCTGTTCTCCAACTCATAACAAGCCCAAGTGGAAGTCACACACACAAGGGATACCTTATCAGCCAACCCCCATGTCAGAAGAGAGAATGAAGATATGTCTGTAAATGATTTGGGCTAGGGAGGCTTTTATATCGAAATATATGCAGCAATATTTGGCTGTCATTGGAGAATTTCCTCAAGCACCATTTACGACCAAGCTCCTTCTATTTAAACATCTCCGGATTGCATTCTTGAAGGGGAGTGGAGTGTGCTCACAATGCTGCAAGCCATACTGTTGTGCATTCTCTTTAAAAACCTGAACATATGGCTGCAGTTCCATCTCAACATTAACATTGCCCAGTGGAGGGGGGGCATTAGATTTTTTCTACCTCAAGCCCCTCGCTAAGCCCATCCAGGTGGCTAAGACTTGACCCTGACACCCCTGCTTCTCAGAACAAGAGAACTCAAAGGAACAGAACATAAAAGCAAAAATAATAGTGCCTTTTCTTTCTATTCATGCTAAATCAGTGTCTTAGCTAGGGTTCATATTGTTATGATGAAACACCATGACCGAAAGGAGCTGGGAAAGAGAGGGTTTATTTGGCTTCTGCTTCCATATCATAGTCTGTTAGTAAAGGAAGTCAGGGCAGGAACTCAAGGCAAGAACCTGAAGGCAGGAGCTGATAGATGGAGAGGCCATGGGGGAGGGGTTCATGAGATTGCTTTCCATGGCATCCTCTGCCTACTTCCTTGCAGAAGGTGGGACCACCAGCCTAGAGTAGCCCCATTAACACTGGACTGAGCTAGTTTCACATCAATAACTAATTAAGAAAATGCTCTACAAGCTTGCATGCAAGCTGTGTTATGAAGGCACTTTCTCAAGTGAGATTACCGTCTCTCAAATCATTCTAGCCTGTGTCAAGCTGACATAAAACTAACCAGCACATTGACCCTTTGTCAACTTAACACTCAAACATGTCACTGTAAAGTCATAAACTTTGCTTTCTTGTTCATCCCAAAGATCACACATTAATCCCAACATTACATTAAAAACATTTCAAAATGTATAGGTCTGACAGTATTTAACACTTTAAACAACTAAAAGTTCAGTCTCTTTGAAATATGCATCTCTTTTAAATTCCAATGTGTTTCTATTGTGGGTACCAATAAAATAGAGGGGAAACAGTTAAATACTTTAATTCAAGAGGAAATAATAAAGGCACGGTCAAAATCAAATCAAATCAAATCAAAACCAAACTCCAATTGTAGATAACTCTGTATCCAATGCCTGGGATGATGGATGGAGAAGAAAACTTGCTAAACATGGTGAATACTAGAGGTCTGTAAAAAAGAAGTGTATCTCAAGCACACTGTTTCGTTGTGATCAGCAAGATGAGTGCCAGAGCTGGTAGACTGAGCATCTTCCACTACTGTCTTTTCACCACCAGGGCCATATCCTACCCTAGGCAAGATAGAGCACAGCAAATTCTCAGGGAATCTGTCCAATTCTGACTCCTGCTTTGAACCTTGGTTTGCTCAGTACTCACCTCATCATTGCCTTTCCTCTGGAGAGGAGCTAGCTTCTTGTTAAAGGCAGAAATAGGCTACTGGGTTGTTATGTAAATTTCCCATCACCTTTATCATCCTCCAGAGTATTCAGGTCCTGCTCCTTCAGCGGGTATGTTCCTTTCTCCTCAAGCCTGTTTCTCTCCACATTGATCCTCAAACTTCAGGGACATGCCTGTATCATTCATCTGTCCATCTGCCTACTAGTTTCCTGACTCTCTAAAAGTTAAATTAACCACTGGGCTTTGCCATTAGTTGGGAATGACTTTGGGCAAGCTGGAGTGTGCCTATCAAATGCACTTTCTTCAGCTATCTAGTGGGAAAGTTGATGCATCTGATAGAGCTTTTATGTGATATACAAGGCACTGTATTCCCAGAAGGATTCAGCAATTAGACAAGTTTTCTTATTGCCCCTGCCACTTCTGCAGTAGTGCACTGCCAGTTTTTGCAAATATATATATAGGCATATATTTCCAATTTTATTCTTATGAAGGATTATAAATGTGAGTTGTGCATACCCTGAAGTAGATTCAGAGTAGTGCTGTCACCTTCTCTGGGTCACAGAACCTAGTGCTGGTAAACTGGGACACTAATTACTATTACTAATGATGCACCTACATTTATTGCCTCCTTCAATGTCCTGATGTCTTGAGGGAAAGGTGCTTATGTTACAGTTTGTGAATTTTGGACCCATTTGAATGTGACAGCTAATTAATTATATTTGGTTTAAGATAAAAATTTCATTTCTCTGAACAGATATCATTATAGTAAGAGTTATTTAAAAGCTAAGTGTTCTGTATGATTGCAAAGAGGTCTTGTATGACTGAAGCAAACATAGCTGCCTGAGACTGATGTGACCATGATAAATTTTACAAATTGCATTGTGATCAAATCTTCATGCATTTATGACAAAAGTTTAAACATATGGCTGGGAATCCAGTAAATTGACAAATTCAGAACATTCCAGAAAAGCATGTGGGGTTTTCTGTCTTGATTTTTTTTTCCTCAAAGACTAGGATTAGCTTTGTGAAGTTACTTAGTAGACTGGTTCCAAGTGTATTTCTAGGTCTCTTGAGTTTTAATGTACTTCCTGACTCATGTGTATATATGTTGTTTAACTTATATTAGTTTAAAGTCATTTTATAAAAATAGTTGACTTTTTCTGTTTGTGGGGAGAAAACCTTTTCTTCACTATTATTTTTATGCTATTAACTATCTGAGTTGGGGATAGACTGTGCCTGTAACTAAAGTTTTATAGGAATTTGACATCTCAGGGTTCTGTAAGCACTTGCATGGATGGGTGCATACGCGCGCGCATGTGCGTGTGCGCGCATACACACACACACACACACACACATTTTAAAATATTCAAAGCAATGTAACCATATAAAGAGAGAATTGGGAGGATGCTATCCTGGGTTATCACAAGCTAAGTGTTTATTCCTTGAGCTGATGTGAATTTAGGAATTGAGTGAGTATGTCCAGTTCCAGGCATAATCCATATACAGTGGTCAGTAAATGACAATCATTTCTCTGGTCAGAATTTCTCTGGAGAATATGAAAAAGAAACAGCCTCAGATACCTGCTTTGATGGCAAGACCAATCTTATTGGTCAGCTAGAGTAAAGGAGAGATGCCAGTCCTTATATGTCCAATCAAGGCAGGAGACTCAATGGAAGCCATCAGACAAACAAAACAGTGTTGTGAAGACCCAAAGTTAAGGGAAATGGGAGTGTGGAGCTTTGGGAAATGGGCAATGAGAAAGAACAGAATGGCCTTGCACAGATCATGGGGTCTTTCATTGAGAACTCCTTACATGGCTGTCCAATGATGCGGTGGAGACTGGCATGGAGAACACTGATCTTTCTGTTCTCCCAAGCCACTGTTCGCTAGCCTCTCAGGTGGTTATTGACTCATTCATTCATTTCCCTTATTTGAATGGAATCTCCCTGCATAGCTGAGCCTGGTGTCAGTCTCCTGAGTGCTGCGATTATAGATAGGCACTGCCACACTTGGCTGTTCTTTCTTTCAGTGCCATTGATCTCAAGATTTCTCCTGATCACTCTGCATGCTGATCTCCACTTGGGGTGCTTCTGGGAATTTACCATTGACAATGTCTTTTTCAGAATTACAGTCCTCTGTGATATGCTCGCATAAGAAATAAAAGATTCTTTAGTCTCTCCACAGACATCTTTTTATAGACACTAAGTCTCAGACTTATAACTTATCAGCTATTGGATCATGGAACTTCATTTCAGCCAAAGAGATGTAGCTCATCTTTGCTGACATACTTCAGGTCATCTGTGGGTTAACTTCTATACATACTAAATTTGTATTTTTGTTTTCTCCAAGTGCTGTATGATAACCTTAAATAACTGAAATGGGCAATTGTCTAAGCCCTAATAAATCTTAAGCATAAAGAGACACAGTAACAAATGCTACAGCTCAAACAGTATTATACATATAATCTATTACATTGTAGGCAAATAAATTGCATGGCTGCAGCAAGTAAATCTGGCAGGATGCTTTTATGCAAGCAGTCGTAAAGGTGCCAGAAGGAAGAACTGTACATACTGAAATTGAATTTCATGGAGCCACTAATCCATCCATTTTCATTCTGTGGAATGTTGTTTATGTTGAAAGTTTGTCAAATCCAGGGATCTCACTGATCAACCTAAAAATTAGATTGTTTTTCAGAATAAATCAAAATATTGCTTTCTTGCATGAATTGGAGTTAGTGCCAAGTATAGAGAAAGAGCCAAAATTCTACTATTTGAGTGAGAGTCACTCTACTGCTCGATTTATTGTCTAATAAAGTAAACAGCAAACCAAATATGCTGCCTCAGGAAAACCCAGCAGAAACATATTGACAGAATTGATGTTATTAATTAGCATCAAATAACAACTATGTATACATTGTCAGATAATTCTTGTGCCTTCAATGATATCATCATGTAGTTGGAAAGGTCTGGTTTTGCAGAGGAGGGTTGAGCTCCTTACCTGCATTTGACACATATGTGAGACATGCACTGTTGTTGCTGTTGTTGTTGTTGTTGTTGTTGTTGTTGTTCTGGAATCCTTGTTGTAGGGAAGGAATGCTCTTTGTGATCAGTTTACTTTGTAAGATATAATGTTCGGAAAAGGGTCCTGGCATTGGTGTCACATGTTAGCGTTACAGAGAAACAGTTCCGGAATGCAGCTCTACACAGGTCTTGTGGTTCAACCAAGTACTCCCTCACAATGCCACAGTGCTAAAGGGAGAGGTAGAGGTTGTGAAAGTGATAAAATTTTCAGTGTAATGATGATGTTTTCAACATCCATGGAGGTTCAACAAATGGATAAACAAAAAACAAAGCAACTGGTGTTTTGTATAGCTATGTATAGAGAAAATGATGTTTCTCTGTATAGCCCTGGCTGTCCTGGAACTCACTCTTGTAGACCAGGTTAGCCTCAAACTCAGACTTCAGTTCAGGAAATCAGAACTCAGATCCTCCTGCCTCTGCCTCCCAAGTGCTGGGATTAAAGGTGTGCGCCACCACTGCCTGGCGCAAGTGACGTTTTATAAAGTCAGCTCCATTTCTGTAGCTACCGGACAATATCTATTTTTTTGTATTTAAAATTTTTGAAGACAAAGCCTTTGAGCACTGTGTTTCCTTCTGGTGTCACCCTACTTCCCTGCAACTCAGTTATAATAACTCCTGTTCCATTGTTTCTGTGCTTCCTAGTCTCTTTATTTCTTATTCCAAAAGAGTTTAACTTATTAATAAAATGATCCCATACAATCACGTTGTCAGTGTCGGAACAGACTCCATTTTAGTAAGTATGTGAGCAGGTTTTTCAGATTTGCCTCTGAATTTCTGTATTTGCTGTTGTTGTGTGTCAAGTTGACACACGCTGGAGTTATCACAGAGAAAGGAGCCTCCCTTGAGAAAATGCTTCATGAGATCCAGCTATAAGTCATTTTTCCAATTAGTGACCAAGAGAGAAAGGGCCCAGCCCATTGTAAGTAGTGCTATCCCTGGGCTGATAGTCCTGGGTTCTATAAGAAAGCAAGTTGAGCAAGCCAGGGGAAGCAAGCCAATAAGAAACATCCCTCCATGGCCTCTGCATCAGTTCCTGCCTCCAAGTTCCTACTCTGTGTGAGTTCCAGTCCTGATTGCCTTTGGTTGATGAGCAGCAATGTGTAAGTATAAGCTGAACAAACCCTTTCCTTTCCAACTTGCTTTTTGGTCACGATGTTTTGTGCAGGAATACACAATTTCCCCCAATAATTTTGACTGATATAATGGAAAAGTCTGTATAAATAATATAGCATGTGGACAATTTTCAACAAACCACAGTAATTTCTTATCTACCATTTTCATTTCATGACTCCATTTTCAGGGAATACATTTTAAGATGGTTCAGTTTGTTTTGATATTTATGTCTCTACATCAGTTACTTTGGCATTGGTCATTAATGGTGTCCTTTGGAACCTTTCCACTGTCTGGATACTACATGATGCCACGAATCCCATTTTCCTCTCAGAGTTTCTGATCCTTTTGGAAAGGTTCGACGATAAATGTGAGCTCAGTGAAACAGAACAATATGTTCTGTGGATGAGCATTGCCCCCAACAAAAAGGAATGGAAGACTTCAAAAACCAGTGACTGGGATGAGGCAGATGTCTTTGAGAGGCATGGTAGGATCATTTACATAGATAAAGATGTCATATAAGCTAGGTTTGTTTCCTTAACACTATGGAAATGGCACCAAATGCCAGGCTGTTGCCCAGCACCACCAGCTATGCATGCCTTCCAGAAGTCTAGCTGACTATTTTAAGGTTCTCCAGCCCGAGACAGAGAGCAATCCAAATCCCCCTCCCAACATGCTCTTCAGAGTAGATTTTATAATGGCCTGATTGGTTGTCTTGTGTCCTCTTAGCTATGCCAAAGCGTCAGTATTGAAAAATAAACCCCCAAAGTCTCCCGCTTCATTACATCAATTTCATCCGTTCTGTAAGTAGTTATGGAGTAGTTATAGAGTGCTCAAGACATACAAGTTCAAGCATGTTTCACTTTGTGAGATTTACTAACTTTATAAACACATTTATTCATCTTCTCTCAGTCTGTTAATAGTTTGAAGGGATCACTGTTCCATGTGCTGGCACATAATGGTTTGAAGGAATGATGTCAGGTGCACCTTGCTGATTTATAAGCAGGATGTTGGGGCAATGCTTCTTGACATGAGGCAAATGCTCAGGTCAGAAACAACACTCAGAGGTGGGCATTTCAACCTTTCCCAGCCCCTTTCTATCCCTCTACCAATCCCTTTCTATCCCCAAACCCATTGTGTCCCGTGGGTATTATCTGAACTCTGTCTACTTTTCCATACAGCTTCATGAATAACTTATTTTAATTGGTAAGTTCACCTGGAGGCTACATCTCCCAGATAATAGAAGATACATCAGTGAAGGCAGTTTTCCTGTAGAAGCTTTTGGCTGACCTAACATTTTACAAGGCATAGTTCCACCTGATTTCTGGGTCAGATCATTCCTTCTTATTGTGCAAGCATTTTCTACTTTTGCCATAGCTATAACTGTCAATATAAGTAGTCTACATCCATTTTATCAAAACTGAGATGAATGGGTATTTTACTTAAGAGATACCAGCATATGTTACAGAATACACCTATGTATTCAAGTTAATGACCCTTTTATCTAGTAATTCTAGAGGTCAGAGTTCTTTTTTACTGTGATGTACACAGTAAGAAGTCTTGATTTGCTGCTCCTGTGTGAAACTATTTGGCTGATAGATGAAATCACCAGCTATGAGAAAAGAAAGCTATACTTTGAATACTGATCATTGCCCAGTAACAATGGCCATGATCCCTAGATATGTAGTCATGGTCTTTCTCATCTGGGGAATGAAAGGGCCAAAAGCTCAATTAAAACATTATTAATAAATTATAATAATTAGTTTCATTTTTGCTTTATTTCCATGATTTTATCTTTAGTTCTTGAAGTCCTATGATTTTTTTTTTAAATCAGGTTTATATATTGGTCAGCTTTGATGATTCAATAAAGAAATATGAAGCTGAAATCTGCTACTTTGTTTCAAATGTGCTACTTTGTTTAAAATATATTAAGTTTGTATTAGCTATCAGAATGCAGAAAAAATAGTTTTACTAACAAGAATCATTATAAGAATGTCCTCTAGAGGGATCCATTTTATTGCTTTATAGCTATGAATTTAGCATTGCTTTATATTTTTATTATATTTTAGATTGTAGAAATATTTACTGCCACAAAGAAAGAGAGAAAAAGAAAAAAACAAAGAAAGAAAGCACAATGGAGTGTTGGAATTTGCAGCTTATTCAAAAAATGCATTTTAATATGATAAAGTATGTTTTCAATGAAAGAAAACTGATTTTTCATATATAAAATGCAAAAGACTTACCTTCTTAGTTGAATTTAACAGGTCTACTACATTCAGTCATAACTGGTAAATTAGTTTCCCTCAATCAAGCCAACAATTATGCTTGATTGTCTGAGGAAGATTTTAACATGGTGACATTTCTAATGCACAGACTAGTTTGTACACTGCTGCGCATGAATCATTAATGTGTTTTCCACACCTTAAAATAACAAGACTAAGGCAGTGGTCCTTAGTCTTCCTGATGCTGTGACTAAGGCAGTGATCCTTAGTCTTCCTGATGCTGTGACTAAGGCAGTGATCCTTAGTCTTCCTGATGCTGTAACTAAGGCAGTGGTCCTTAGTCTTCCTGATGCTGTGACTAAGGCAGTGGTCCTTAGTCTTCCTGATGCTGTGACCCTGTAATACAATTCTGCATGCTGTGCTGACCATAGCTGTAAAATTATTTTGTTGCTACTTTATAAGTGTAATTTTGTTATTATGAATTGTAATACAAGTATCTGATATGCAGAATATCCGATATGATACCACTATGAGAGGGTCATTTGGCAACCAAATAAGGCAAGACCCACAGGTAGAAAACCATTACACTAAGGTGACCTAGCATTTCAGAGCTCTTGCCCTGCAGAGGACCTGTGCTTGGTTCTCAGCCCCCATATCAGGCAGCTCACGCTTGCCTGTAACTCCAGTTCCAGGGGTTCTGATTTGCTCTTTTAGCTTCTGTGAATACTACAAATATGTGCTGCATATAAAAATGAACAGATATGTATATATATGTATATGTGTGTGTGTATATGTGTGTGTGTGCATATATATGTATATTTATGCATGTCTGCTCATTTTTTTATGCAGCACATATTTATATATATTTAATGGTATATGTACATATATATATATATATATAATTAAAAATAAAACCACTTAAGTTGTACATTATGAAATAAGATGAAGCATGAATTTTGAAAATTATGATTGTATATGTGTCAAACTATTTGAGTCTTGATTCACATATACATTTTTATTGTGATTTATTGTGAGGAGAGAATGATATAATTATAATTTCAAACGAAAATTATTTTTTTAAAAAAAGATACAGAGGAAGAGAGCTGGGTGATGGGTTAGCACTTAGGAGCAACAGCTGTTCTTATAGAGGACCTATGTTTGCTCCTATAGCCACATTGGGTAGCTCACAGCTACCTACAACTCCAGGTCTGGGTTCCAACACCCTTTTCTGGCCTTTACAGGCATCTATATGCATATAAACATGCTCAACCAGACATACAAACATACACATAAATTTTAAAAAATTAGCAAAGTATATACAAAATTAAAAATAAAGGCATGGAATAAAAAGTGAGAGTTTTTTATTTGTTCTGGTTTTTTGTTTGTTTTTGTTTTAATTATAGAGGCTTCTGTATAAATTTAGGGAGATCAAGAAAGACCTTTCCCCATGCCTAAATGGGAGAGTGGGTTCTATTTTCTTTAAGACTTGTGTGTGTGTGTGTGTGTGGGTGTGCGCGTGTGCGTGCATGTGTGTGTGTGTACACGTGCACATGCATGCATAGGTCAGAAAATTATGTCAGATCATCTGGAGCTGAAGTTGCAAGCAGTTGTGAGTCAGGTACACACACACACACACACATTAAAATAAAACAATTAGAGTTATACATTGCTAATTATATTAAAGGTGAACCTATGAATGCATATTTTTCAAATGAATTCTGTTTTGATTGTTTTATGCTTTCTTTTTGTGATTAATTTTTAAATCTTGATTTACTTTAAGTTGTAATAGAAGTAACTATGAATTTCTAACATTTATGATAATTAAGAAAATAATGCTAAAATTTGGCATGTCTTGCTCTTTCTAATTCTATTGGATTCCCTTGAAGAATATTATTGAAGTCCAAAAATGAATTTAGGAATTTTTATCTTCCAAGAGGATTTTGGTTCATTTATTAATATATAGAATGTAAGGAGTAGTCTGGAGAGCAGAACACTCACGGTTTGATTCAAACTTTCTCTTTAGTCGAGTACCCTGACACAAATTAGTGTTTGAGATTTAGTAGAAAAAAAAAGAATGTGAGAAAAAAAAGAGAGAAAATAAAACAAGTGCTTGTGTAGCGAAACAGAGGCAATGGTACATCTTTAGATCTTTGTTCACATGACTGTAGAAGCTGGTAAATCCCACGGTGCAGTCTGCAAGCTGGGAGTCCAGAAAGCCAGTTGTGTATTTCCAGAGTTGCAATGAGAGCTGATTCACCAGCATCTCAGGGCATGAGCCAGTGGAAATCCTGCTCCAGGAGAAGGCACACTTGCTCTCCCTCTGGCTTTTTGTTCTATTTGGTCCCTAATAACCTGAATGAGAGCCACTGAAGACACAGGCTGAGTCCTCCTCTAAGCCATTCCACAGGGCAGAAGAGCAGCTTTCAGGTTTGCTTGCTCTAGTGACTCCATTTTATAAAACAGACATTAGCTGCATCTTGAGTGCAAAAGCTAAGGCAGAATGATTGCACTTCTTCCTTTTGCAACCAAAAGTCTATCATCGATCCAGCTCAAACCATCAGGACTGACTGATAAGTGACTTAAATAGATAAAGTATTATCACCCAGAAGTTAGTCCTAGGACTGAGGGCATCCCCCATATGTATGCTATTAAAAAAAAAAAGGACATGGTAGCACATATGCACCAATTGGCAGGGCATCTGGCACAGGAGTCATGGGACATACTGGCTACTGCATCATCAGTCCTCAGACTCTGGGTCTGGATCCAGCTTTATGACTTAGAACAGCCAAGTGATGAGGTTTAATTAACATCTAACTAGTTGTACTGTCTGTCTTTATGCTTATATCAGATTTCTGCTCGAGCCTTCATTGAGACTCTGTTGCTTCTTTAGATCCTAGTATCAATTCTCTTGTTCATGTACTCTGGGTCAATAACCTGTAATCTAGTGGTTGAGCTGGGTCATGGTGACATATACCTGTAATCCCAGCATCAGAGTGGCTGAGGTTGAGGACCAAGAGTTGAATGTCATATATAAAAGACAGTCTCACATCAGACAGTCTTTACAAAATCCTCCTGTCTTCTCTTCTGAAATGTTGTAAGAATCTTAGTTATAGGAATTGTGAAGTGTAAACTCAAGGGTTCTTTGGAAAGTCAGTTGGATGCTGTTTTGATGGGGCAAACACATTTCATTAAAGTGGACACAGGTGTGAAAGGCCTAAGGCAGACTGGTGAAGGAACTTTTCCATGAAAAGACACAGGGGAGCCGGGCAGTGGTGGCGCACACCTTTAATCCCAGCACTTGGGAGGCAGAGGCAGGCGGATTTCTGAGTTCGAGGCCAGCCTGGTCTACAGAGTGAGTTCCAGGACAACCGGGGCTACACAGAGAAACCCTGTCTTGAAAAACCAAAAAAAGAAAAAAAAAAAGAAAGAGAAGAAAAGACAAAGGGGAGAGGATGCTCTGCTAAAGCAAGCACTAGAAAGGACACGTGATAAAGGACTCTTTGCTAATGACATGCATGTATTGGTCTGTATCACACTGTGTAATTGAGCTGCATCTGTTGGGACTCCATAGAGAGAAACACACCAAAAAACTTCTGGTGGTGTGCTGTAGTTTCTTGACACTTCCGCAGACTTGTGCTGATTCGATGCACCTGCTGAGTCAGGATGTGTGCTGAGACCAAACCTGTGCTGAAGCAAGACACATGCTGTTTGGGGGGTATACATAGGGTGTAACAGAGCTATGTTATAGATGTGTCAGAGTATGTGACTATGACATACTATGGTGGTTTTCTCCATTTTGTCCAGTTGGGGATTTCTGTGATGATCTGTTGCAAAAGTGTATTACATGAAGAGCTACAGGCAATTCATGGCTGCTAAGAGAGAAAAATCAGTCTTCCAGGGTAGGTTATAGAATCCAAAACTACAATCCTTAAAGACATACACAAAGAAAGAACATTGCATCGATTCAGAAGGCTTTGTTTATATGCATATGTTTATATAAACATTTATGTATGTGAAAATAATTATTTCAAAGTTTGAGAGGCAGAAAGGAGAACATGGGAGGAGTTGGAAGGGAAGATGGTGGGATAAAAATGATAGAAATACAACACTCAGGTATAAAATTCTCAAAAGATGGAAAACAACATTTTTAAAGAGCTCAATGTCAAGGTTAGCTTGTGCTACAAAGGGGAACTTTTTCAAAACCCAGACCCCAAAACAAACAAACTGAAATATCCTTTGATTGCCAGTAATAACTCTAATTTACCAGGCAATATCCTAGTACTGGGTGAAGCCAAACCAATGAATAGCCATAATAAGAGAATGTCTTCTAAAGATTTGTTTATTTATCTGTGCGTATGAGAGGGTTAGGAGAGAGTATAGCTGTGTACATTAGGAGCACAGAAGAGAACAATAAATAGTCCCTATCACCCCTCATCTATTTCTTTGAGACAAGGTCTTGTCCTCAACCTAAGACTTATGTTTTCTCAGCTATTATGAAAGTCAGCAAGGATCAACATCCTGGCTATGACTGCCTTACATCTGAAGTTACTATAAAGCCATGGGTATCTGGCTTAAGGCAATATGTTCTGTGAAGACATATACACTAGAAAGAATTTCATAAAGTGTGGGATACAATAAAACCCTAATGTATTTGGTAAAAAGAAATGTTCAAGTGGATCCTTCATGAGAGTTTTAGTACCTATTACTTTTTAAATATACTGCCCCCTATATTGGAGACTCTTTGTGCATTGTTTGTATTCTTACCTCAGGTCCTCAGTGGTGTTTCTTAGTATAAAGATTACTGATGTTTTATGCTTTAAAAATTGTTTTGCTAACCTTTATGAGACGTCTGGAGGTATTTGTTCATCATACGAGACTTTGGGGACCACAGCTTGGGCCGAGGTCCCAGGCACAGCACTTATTATCAACTTTAAATTTAAACAGTTTGCAAACTACACTTTAATACTAAAACATAGCCACAGGATACGTTTGTAAGAGGTGAAAGAAATTAACATATATCAAAGACCGGGTTCAAAAAATGTGAACCACATCAAGGTGTTTTGATAATAGCTTAAATTTATATGATCTTTGAGCAGGTATGAAAACATATGAATTGAAAAATTGTAAGTTCAACTATTATAAATGCATTAGAGGCTGTAGCTATAGATTTGGAAGACAGTGGAATTGTAAGAACATATTTTAGGAGTCATCAAAAGAATAGATATTCTTATGAAATGGACAGATTTATTATCAAAGGCTCACACTGATCTCTAGCAAGTAAAAACTTGAATGTATTATCAGACAAAATAATTTCTTTTATAAAATAATTTAAAATTATAAAATAATTTTTATTTCTTTTATGTATGTGAGTACACTCTCACTGTCTTCAGACACACCAAAAGAGGACATCGGAGCCCATTACAGATGGTTGGGAGCCACCATGTGGTTGCTGGGAATTGAACTCAGGACCTCTGGAAGAACTGCCAGTGCTCTTAACCACTGAGCTATCTCTCCAGCTGAAAATTTCTTTCTTTCTTTCTAGTCTTTTTTTTTTTTTTTTTGGATATTTTCTTTATTTACATTTTAAATTGTTTTCCCCTTTCCAGGTCTCCCCTTAAGAAACTCCATATCCCATTCCCCTTCCCCCAGCCTCTATGAGGGTGCTCCCCACCCACCCATTCCGGTCCTCCTGCCCTGGTATTCCCCTACACTGGGACATGGAACACCCTAAGGTCCAAAAGTCTCTCCTTTCACTGATGACCAACAAGGCCATCCTCTGCTACATATGTGGCCAGCGCCATGGGTCGCTCCACTTATATTTTTTGGTTGGTGGTCCATCCCCGGGAGCTCCGGGGGCTGGGGGAGGGGAGTGTCTGGCCTGTTGACATTGTTGCTACCTCCATGGGGCTGAAAACCCCCTCAGCTCCTGTCCCTTCTCCAACTCCTCCATCGGGACGCCCGAGCTCATCCAATAGATGGCTGCTTAACACACAATTTTCTCAGTGTGCAGAGTGATTTGTGTTTTACTGATTTCCCTGAAACATAAACATTTTCTCATTCTTTCTTCTACACTGTTACATCTTTGGTTTTTTTGCTTACATTTTGCTACATTTTGCTACATTTTGCTTACATTTTGGTTTTTTTGCTTACATTTTGTTACATTTTTGCTTCCTGCATCTTCATCCTCCGGTTCCCTATTACTGTAGGTAAAGTCTTAGACTCTTTCTCATGTATTATAAATGCATAATTTATAAAAGCAAGTGTTTATCCTCGCTATTTTCAAAGTTTTTGAATAAATAATTTGTGATCCATTCAGGATGCTGCCCCTTTGTAAGCATCACAGAGTGTGCTTGTAACCTGTGCATATTCTCCTGTGTACTTTCCACTGTGTATGGGTTATTTCAGACACTGTGTACACTGCACATTAGTGCAAAGTTTCTTATTGTGAATTGCTTAGGAAATGGTGACAGGGTGTTTGCAGTATTTACCACGTACACATGTCTTGTGAGGGGAATATATATATATATATATATATATATATATATATATATATTTAGCATTTGTTTTAATTGACATATATTGGGCCCTACGATACCAATCAACTGGATGTATACTTTCTCAGACCAACATAGTAAGTTGGTCTTACTGCCCTGACCACTTCATATTTTGGAATGAAACAGTAAGTTCTATGTATGAAGTTTCATTCTTTTTGAAATACTGACAAATTTAGTGGTTTATTATTTCTCTCATAATCAAGAAAATAATTGGAGGTCTTTTAAAAGTAAAACTGAACATTATGCAATATCAAATTAAAAATATAACATTGGACTTTGTTTTCTTGAGCACTTACTTAACTTAACTTACTTAACTTCTGTGCTTTCACCACTGACTACATATGACCCACTGAAATTTTCCATAGGGATAATTTTTGCATATTATCCTTTCATTGTGGCTGAGTCTGAAAGCATATATAAAACTTGTCTTCTAAGTATACCTTCATTCTTGTCCCACCCATATATCCAACAACATAAAGAAAATGAAATCTGATTAAAAGTTGGATTTGCAAGTGTTTGGTTTCAAGCTGGCCAGGGGAAAAGGACTGTGGCACATAATTTACATACCAAAGCATATCTGCTCTCCAGGTTTTCCCAGCATCCCTCAGTCCTACCTGGCATACCCTGCGCCCAACCTTGAACTCTCCAGCCCTGGACTCTTCTCCTAGAGGCTCTTCCCTATACAATCAAGACCTTTTGGTCTTTCTCCTCCCTCTACGAGCTCGCTCTCCCACTCCATTCACTGAACTTCCCTGACTGAAGTCCTTGTGGCCAAGGAACTCACCCCACCCGAGTGCAGCTTCCCAATAAACCTGCCTTTAATATAATCTAATCTGGTTTGAATTGGCTCATTGATGGCGGCAGAGAAATAACCTATCATTAAGGCTTTTAAATGCCTCTGAAAATAATGTAAGAGTGTTTGTTTCAAAATATTAACAAATCACTACAAATACTGTAGTAATTTCCTTGTATTTCTTTTTTATTTTATTTATTTATTTATTTTACTTATTCACTTTAGCTTCTGCTCACTGCCTCTCCTAGTCACCCCACACACATAATCCTCCCTTTCCCCCACCCTTTCTCCTCTGAACTGCTGGGGGGAGGGGGGTTAATTCTACCTTAGCATTTCACTTCCCTTCTAGGCTAGTGGCTTCCTCTTCCACTGAGGCTAGACAAGGCAGTGCAGCTAGCAAAACATATCCTACCTACAGGTAACAGTTTCTTGGATAACTCCCCTCTCCAGTTGTTCAGGACCCACACGTAGACCAAGCTACACATCTACTACATATGTGGGGGAAGGCCTAGGTCCAGCCAGCATATGCTCTTTGGTTGGTAGTTCAGATTCTGAGAGCCCCAAGGGTTCCAGGTTAGTTGACTCTGTTGATCTTCCCAAGTGAGAACACTTGAATCTCACTTAGAAGGGGGAATAAAATAGCCTTAAGAGGCAGATGGAGGAAGGGAACTGGGAGGGTGGGGAATGGGTGGTTCAGGATCAGGTGGGAAAGGGCAGGAGAGATGGCTAGACAGCTATGAAAGTGAATGGAAGTCTACAACTGACAGGGGGAGGAGGTGGGGAGGGATGTATCCAGGATAAGATGGAAATCTGGGATAAGGGAGGTTCCCAAGAATCAATGGGAGTGACCTTAGCTGTGACTCACTACAATGGGGATATGGAACTTTGTAATTTTATTTATTTATTTATTTATTTTTAATATCAGAAGTTGGCATTTTCTATCACATAACTCAAGTCACATGAATGTTTCCTTTTTCCTGACAACCTCAGTCCGTTCACCCTGGTTAGCTACCAGAGTCATTCACTCTTCAGTAATTTTCTATTCTATTCTTTCAACACCATTCACAAATTGTGTTAGTTCAGATATGTATTCTCTCTCTCTCTCTCTCTCTCTCTCTCTCTCTCTCTCTCTCTCATATCCTCCTCATTCATTTTCACTTCTCTCTTTTCCCTCATCTTCTCATTTTTCCTTCTTCATTTGACTAGCATGTGTATATGTTTATTGATGGTCTCAGAGTTAAATCACCGGCATGTCTGTGCTTGTGTTTGATTTTAGGGATATTGGAAATTGCTGATCTTCTGTCTATTATGTCCACAGCCTAAAGCACCCTTTCAGTTTATCCACTTGTCCGGTACTCTTTCCACAGCTTGTGGTAGGGGTTGGTGTTTGAGAGTTTGTTTTCTGGTTCTAACCTATGATTATCTTCAGTTGACCTGTAAATTTCTGTAAAGATTCTTTTTTGGTCAAAAGAAATCATGTTTCAATCATTTTAAGTTTTAATATTTAATATGATTTTTCTTAATTCCTAATGGCTTCTACTGTTTTTTATTTATCTCATTTAGCATTTTTATTAATAAAAACAACTATTTAAGTTATTGGGCCTTTACTCCTTTACTCATGTAATGTTCATGACACTGTAAGGGTCCACGATTCACCGTAAAATGATACCCCAGACTCAAATAATATTTTAGTCCAGAAGTCCAGCATGCTGGGGTCTTCCATTACCAAGACAAAGTGAGACTCCCAAATGAGCTTGCAGACCTGATTTAAAGCACATTAGGGAATTCCGGAGTAGATGATGTTTTTGTCAATTTGTTGGATCCATCTCTATGGACATTCCCCACATGGGTATGGAATTTGCTGGGGAGGTCTGGGAACTATTACTGAGGAAGTAGCTGAGGAAGTCTGGAAATTGCTGCTGACCCATGTCCTTGCTTCATGCCAAGTAGCTAGGACATTCTATTACCTGGGCATAAAGGTTGGAGCCTGGGTGTTTTTTTTTTCTTTCTTTCTTTTTTTTTTCTATTAATAATTGACTTGCCTGAGCTTGCTTGGACTTGCCCAGTTTTTAGGCCTACTCTCCTTAACTGCCAATTTGAAGTCTATCATGGAATCAGCCTTCCCTCAATACTAAAGGCAGAACCGTATGAACACTGTTGTGAAATTCATCTGCCTCTTGAAGATGGAGCCTGGTCCCTTTAATCACATTCACAACAGTTTTCCTGTGTTGTTGCTTTTGGAGACAGAAAATTCCTTAGGCCTTGTTTATTTGTTTCACAAGTTGAAAGCTTGGCTGACTGGGATCTTGCCCTGAGGGCACCTCTTCCTTTCTTCCATTTCTAATCAAGCTTCTTCTTAATCTCCTTATCGATTTCAGCACAACCCTAGGCTTCAAGATTGCATTTCCTACAGAACTCTCTCTCTCTCTCTCTTTCCCTTTCTCCCTCTCTCTCAATTTTCTTTGCTCCACTTTCTCTTTTTCATTGTATATTTGCATCAGATTAATAACAAGCATGCAACAGGGTCAATATTGTATCATGAAATCTCTTCCAGTAAGGAAACTAGACCTTTTCTTTTTAATTTAGTTCAGGGCAAATTCTTAGGATGAGGACAGAAAACAGCTGCATTCTTTACTAAAGTACCACAAAGATGGACTCTAGCCAAGTGAGATGGACCTTCACATGTTGAGGAACTCTCAGCACTACTATCTTTCATATTTCTAATAGGATGGTCCATTAATCCCTCCCTGCTGGTAGCATTCACCCACTATTCTAGAACAAAGTTTCAAAATCTTCTACATTCTTCCAGACAACAGCATGGTCAGGCTTGTCATAATACTTTACTCTCTTGTATTAATTTCTGTATTAATTACTTTCATATTGCTGTAATTAAACCCCATAACCAGGGCAGCTTATAAAAGAAAGTGTTTAATTAGACTCTATTACAGCACATTACAAATATTACTAAATATAATGACTGTTTCCTTCTCACTTAGGATATCAAGTATGCCTCAAATCTCAAAAAATAAAACCCCTGGGTCCATGATAACATGGTTTAGGTTTTTGTTTGTTTGTTTTTTGTTTTTTCATTTACTGCTAAAACCTGCTAGAGATTGACTTAGGTCCCGTCAGTGTCTGGTTTCCTGACACTTACTCCAGCTCATTATCCAGAGCTAGAGTACTCATTTAAAGCAAGCTCCATCTTAGCTGCAGTATAACAAAGGTGTATCTCCAAGACCCTTAGTTCTTGCAGCAAAAGGAAACTTTATTGCTTACAGTAAGCCAGCAACTGCACTTTCATATCGAAGCCACTGACTTCCCCTGGGGAAACTGAATGACTTCATCTGATGAGCACTTGGAGTAGGAAGAGGGTCCAACTACCTTCGGAAAATAGGTGAATATATATATTTACCTTGTTCTGGTAAATAGTTTTCATCTTAAGCTTTTGAAAAATCTCATAGAGTGCTTAGGCAATGGAATACTCCAAACATAACTTTATAAGCAAGCTGGTTTTAGAAGCTACAGATCAGTTGGAAACTATGATGTTCTTCAAATATGAAATGAAACATCATGAGGAATTACTGCTGCAAACCATGAACAACCCAGCAGCCTTATGCTTTGGATAGTGAAATGACAGAGTTCTGTGCTACCATAGCCATCGCCTTTGAAACTTAGCTTCCTTTCCAGAAAATACAGTTCCCGATTTTACCAACTCGGATTAATTATATTTTATAAAATAAAC
>JADRCH010000056.1:2588815-2697335 GCA_019843965.1 Rhynchomys soricoides | reverse complement strand
GTTCCCGATTTTACCAACTCGGATTAATTATATTTTATAAAATAAACATTACTGTTACTTGAAAGTTGTTTTGAATTGTTAGGTCCCAAAGCATTGCACAGAGACCACCACTCACATATACAATAGGCAAGAGTGTTTTTATTTCCCAAAAGCAAGAAGCCTGCATGCAGGTGTTGGCCACTTACAAAAATGACAACCCCAGACAATGGGTCACAAGAATTTTATAGGAAACTAGGGGATTTTTAGCAAAGCTTAGGTAATCTGAAACTTCATTGGTGGGTGCCAAGAAAGTTTCATGAGTTGGTTTCTGATTTGCTGCTATGTTGGTTTCACTATATTTGGTGAGGCCTTGATGAAACCCCAGGAACTGTTTCAGCTTTAGGTTTATCTGCCCTTTGTCAGAGCCATCAGTAGTGAGCTGCCCATTGTCAGTAGGTCCTTCTGAGGAGCCCAATCTGCCTCCCTGAGAAACTGAAATTTTTCCATTCTCAAGGTTTTTATTGTTATTTTTTAGGGGACCTCTCAGAACTGCACTGAGTACACATCTAAGTAAAAGTAGAAATGTCACAACATTTCACAGTGCAATACTCCCAATGTAAATTTTGTTTCCAAAATACACTACAAATTAAGCACAATAAAATTTCCTTATTTTTCCACAAACCATTGGTTTATTATAGTATGAATTGGTGGACATGAGTGGTGTGCATCAAATAGAAAGGAACTTGGTGGGGACGTGTGTTGTTTGAAGAATGTGAGTCAATAGAACCAGAAAGGCTTCTGTGGGAAACATGGTATTTTGGATCCCAGGTGTGAAGAATCAGGCTGTGTGACCTTTGGAAGGTCATTTCTCTCTTTCAGCCTTAATTCTCATATTTTTTAAAAGTAAGAAAGACTGAAAACTATGGTTTAAAATTATTCAAGAAAATGAAAAGCATACTCATACAAAGCAGTAACATATGTTAGAAAAACCAGTACTTGTCTAAAAGATGAAGAAAGAAAATATTAAGTGAATGACATGTAGAGAGAGAAGGAACAACAGAGCGAGGAGGTAAATGAGATTACGAGCTTTCTCATATCAGTCATAATAAGATGCGTTATTTTTATTTTTATTCAGTTTTAAATTTTTATTTCAATTTTATATGTCAGGGTCTTGAAGCTTAAATTCCTATCTATGGTAGTGCATATTAAAATAAACCCATGGTTATCTTGCTGCACCATGTACAAAAGTTAAAAATAAACATTTATACAGCCGTTAGAATATTTAACGATTTATGTATGAAATTTACTCAGTGTAATGTGTGATATACACATTCAACTGTTACTGAGCTGAGTAAAATTTAGTATAAAATACTGGACTTAATGTGATAAATGGTATATTATTGAAAAATATATTATGAGATTGATTTAAAATTAAATTAATAATAAAAATTCACATCATTCTGGCTAAATAAAGTTTGGCAAACTGTGAATTTACTATTTGCTCTGATTTATTTGTTGTTAAAGTTGATCTATTCTTTTACATTTGTAATTGATATTAGATTTCCTGAAACTATTTTAAATTCAGTTTATATAATACTGTGCCTAGCTGTTTGAGCTAAGTATGAAGTGACAGTGTGAAAACAAAGACTATTTCTATCTACTTTGAAAATTCTAGGAAAACAGCCCACAGATTATATAAATCAAAACTCATATCAGCACTGTATACTAAGCAGATGGTTTTACATGTTAATGTGTTATTTGATGCTTTATCCCTATTGATCAGTGGGAAGATAAAAACCTCTGTAAGGTCACAAAGACCTTTTGCACATTCCCTTTCTTGGTGTCATTATGTCAACTGCTGATGGAATTTAGACTATGCACAAAACATTGTATTGTATTTTTGTTTCTTAAAAATATATAAAATATACTGAGGCAGAAATATTTCTTGATATAAATTCTGAGTATAAGGCAGAATATTGAAAATATCAACTATCCAATAAGACTGAGAATAAAAAAATAAGCCAAAACCCCCACTCTTTTATAAGACTTTAAAATATTCTATAATTTTAAAATGAAAAGGCAGATTATTCCCTTGAAAAATATGAACTCAAGAAACTCACAAAATCTAGATATTTGATTTGTCTTTATGAATCTTGATATACTGAGATTGGTGGATATCTCTGAAAACAGAGAAAGAACAATATCATTAGGCTGATAATAAACATATGTAGTATTTTTCATTTGAGTAATTCAGAAAAGTTCCCACTAAATAAACAAGTCATGCTTCTGAAAAGTTACAATGTACATTTTACCTAAAGTGTTGGTAAAAAATTTAATGACACAGAAAGGACCAATGTCCAAATTAAAGTGGAAAGCTCATTCAATAAAATGATGGACAGTTTTTTGGACTCAAAGTTTTCTTTACATTGTTGGTAAGATGACACAGAGAAGAAGAAACACCATCCTAAGAAATCTGATTCTTAGACATGGTGACCCAATAATGTGTCCTGAAAATGTGTTGATCATGCTGAAGTAAGAATTGTACCATATATATATATAACAAAGGCTGTTGAATACTGTAAACAGAACTTAAATGGACCTTCCTATTAGAATCTTGGAAAAAAGTAGTGATGAGAACTACACAGACTCAAGGAATTTCACAGAGAAACAATATTGTGATAGACACCATTCCTAAGATATTTTGACAAACAATGCAGCTTCTTTCTGCTCTAGTCTTAAGAACTTGCCCCAGGAAAACTTTAAGTGTAATCAACTAATTTCTTTGCTAGAGGAAATTTCAAAACAGCTTCTTACTGACTTTGCCACCGAATTATTAGTAATCGCTGCGGGTCTACAGTGAAAAAGAAATGGGACAAAAATAAATAAATTCCAACTACAATTTGAAGAGACGAGCAATGGAAAGCTAATGTTGTAGCCAAAAGAAAGCAAAATTAAGGAGAAGCCTGAGCTACACTGGAAAGGGTCCACCTAGCTAAGGTTCCAACTTGGGAAGAGAAAAGCTCTAATGAATTTTCTGCTCCTAAAAAGAAATAAGAATCAAATGTTCTGCAAATGGGTATCAAGGGGACCAAGTTTCATCCTAAATAGGCAGTAGAGCTTGGCAGTTGTCTTCTTATGGTGTTGTATTGTCATGGAGGATACCAGGTTAAGGGGGTTATGACAGCATCCTCTTTGTTTTCAGAGAGCTGTTAAGACCAGGAACATGACTTGAGAGGTCCTTCAGTGTACAAATTGGTGAAAGTGATGCTTGTATTGACTAGGAGATATCAAGAGGTTGGAGGTGTCAAATTTGTAGACATCAATGGATGAAATAAACAGGAAGTAGAACCAAGAGAGAGGCAGGAAAAAAATGCAGGAGGGGCAGAATCATCTAAGCCCTTTAATAGCAGACAAAGATACAGGATTTGGAATTTGCCCTGTTACATTGTGGTACTGCTTCTGCTTGGTATTTCTTCACGAATCCTCCAACCCTCCCTGTTTTCAGACTATTTCTCATGTTCACATTTTCTAACATCTTCAACATTTCTTCATCTAATTAACCCGGCATTTGTATTGTGATATTTTACACATGTAACTATGTACATGCATCAATATATTTAGTCATATCTTTTATTCCTACCCAAGAGAGAAGTAAGACTTGTTATTTATTCACAGTGAATTTTGCTTACTTATTCAGTGGAAATTTTGAAAAATTGGCAGGCACAAATTGTGTATGGTTATGATTTACCATAGGAATTGAGGAAGCTTCTTGTCTGCACACTTTTTTACATGTCTTCAGATTGGTAACCACATCCCTTATACATTATCTTTAGTCTATTTACTGTCTTTTCCTTCTTAAACCTTTTCATTTTTCCCATTTGTTTTAGCTTAAATTCTGGATAGATTCTCACGACTTGTCATCAAATAAAAACTCCTATATCCAATTATACTTAATTTTACAATATGCTTACTGAATTCTTTTTTTCTAAAATACACATGTACACATACATGCAGAAGTACTATTGGATAACTTTGCATATTTGGTTGCATGCTTTGTAGGTTTTATTTTATAATCTTCCAAATGTTTTTTTCAAACTTATATTTTATTTCCTTAAGCAAAGGTTGTATTATTGGTAGTTTTTCAATTCTAATGTCTGACCTTTATTCTGGCCTCTGCCTTGCTGACTGATCTTAGGGTTCTTGTTCATGGTACTGACTTCCTGGCAGGTTCTGTGGATTTTGATTATCATTTATGCATTTGGGGGATGAAATTATTTATGTAATTTTTTGAAGCATAATCTGTCCAGAAATTTGCACTTGATTGTATCAAATGTTTCTAGACGAGTTTAGACTAAGCTCATGCCTTGGTTAGAACCTGCCAAATAAAACGAGAAATTTAAGTATGGTGTGTAAGCTTTTAGAGTGCGCTAGGATCTTCATTACCTTCCTTACTCCATTCAGAATCATATTTTAAGGAATCCTTTCGTTTTCCTTTTAGTTTTTTCTGTTTTTTGTTTTTGTTTGTTTTTACTTTTGATCCTTGAAATAAGGTGAGATTGATATAGAATTGCACATCTTTAATGTGTATAACTAAATGATGTGGGTGAAAGCCATGTAATTGTTAAGCCACAGCCATCAAAGTGGTATCAATCACCTTTCACAGCTTCCTTTACACACCATCACCACCACCATCAGCAGCAGCAGCAGCAGCAGCAGCAGCAGCACCACCACCACCATTTCCCATCAGCACCACCATCAGCAGCATCACCATCATCATTGCTATCACCACCATCATCATCAACACCAGCATCATTATCATTGCCATCATCACCACCCTGACCACCACCATCATCATCACTATCACCACTACCACCATCACCACCATTGCACTGTTAGGCTGTTGTAATGCTTTCATTACTAGTTTAAAACAAATAGTCTGACTTGTTACATTAGTTATTTCACTGTGTTGTAAAGCATGAAACATAATCTTTATCTTCTTGTATTCAGTCTTTCTAGCTTCAAATTCCAGAAGATTTTCTACTGAACTTTCATGTAAAAATGCATCATCATTGTAGGAGTTCCTAATGTCTCCCAAGACAATGGGTTATGAAGTGTCATTTGAATTATAAACTATAGAATTCAAAAACCTAGAGTAAAGAAAGCAGAAGGGATTGGTTTCCCTGTCCTATGGAATGAAATGTCCTGATCCAAGTTAGATAAGAGCAGATATTTAGAGTTTAGGTGTGATTTTGATATTTAGAGATTCAGAGCTTAGCCCCCTCACCCCCCAATTTAGCTCTATGAGAAATTATAATTATGGAAGCAAAGTGATGGTTAAAAGGACAACATTCTACTCAGTAGACAAGTTGCACAGTTCAGAAAGTTCTGTGAACCCTGCTGGAACTCCTTCCTGGGATAAGTAAAGCTGTAAAGATGTGCTTGTGGAACCGTGACACCTGGATCTGACTGACTCATTGACATAGCTTAGTGGACTCCATGGCCTCTTCACCATGAAGAAATTTCTAGTGTTAAAGTCATTTTCTGGGTCCTATATATCAAATTTTCTAATAGAATATAAAAATGATGATAATATATTAAAATTTCCTCTTAAAAATTTAATTTTCTTGAATGATAAGTTATTGAAGAACTTGCATTCCAATTCACAAACAATGGTAATATTTTCAATTTTTATTTCTACTTGCTTCAGTATTTGATTTGTAAATTGTGAACAGTATAATAATGTATCCTAAGTGTATAGTCTATATGCTTCTTAAAACAATTCCATTTATTGTTATACCACTTTTCATATAATTTCATTTAGTATAACTTCTGTCTTCATCAGCATTTGGAAATTTAGTTTCCAACATTACCTGATTTATTTTATGGAGCCGTGCAATAAAAGTTAAATCAGAGGATCAGTAACCATGTTGAGAAAAATTTGTCATTCTTTTATATTTGAAGACATAATTATTCATAATATATTTAATTATATCTAGCATAATTTAGAATATTAACAATAAGGACAATTTAGTATATATTTCAGTTTATAGAAACCTCAAGGAGAAAATAGAGGCACAGATATAACCCAACCTAAGACTTAATCTCAATCCTTAGTTTAATATTTATATTTAACTTTAATGACTATTTATCTGGTTTTGATCACTGTCTCATTGGTATTCAAATGCATTTGAGATATATATCTTGTATTATCTATTCATCAGGTATTCTCTTATATTTCATTATCTGATATAAGTAACTTATTATTTTCTTCTATGGTGTAGCTCTTCAAGTATGCAAATAAAAGACTAGGTACTTCATGATTTTCTTTAACCAAAGTCTCTAGCTTTGCAACCTTCAGACTTATTGGTCAACAGCTCCTTCTTCTAAAATAATGTACTGAAAAGTAGTATTTAGATTAATGAGAACACTAACGTTATACTGTAATCACCCTTTGACTGTTTAGACACGTGTCACCTGCTACCTTGGAAAACAGTACATTTTATTTGCAACCACCTTCCTGTCAAGCTAGAGAAGGAGGACTTTAGCCTCCACCTTCCTTTTCTATCTGTTCTTCGTCTCTGAGAACTAGAAACTTCCCATCTGCTTTTGAAAACTCAGGAATACTCCTATTTAGCATCTATGTCTGTGTGTGTGTGTTTTTTTTTTTTTTCTTTTTCTTGGTTTCTATAAATTGAGAATATAGAATAATTTTTAATGTTAAATTTCTATCTATGTTTTACTATTAAGAAAGCTTAAGTTATTAAATATATAATGAAGAATACACTGCAAAATATATAACAATGACAAAAATTTCTCAAGGTTGTTACTGAGCCTCTTATTTTAATAATTCGTGTTTAGCTGAAAATATAGCATTGATTCAATTTAATATTTTTTGGCAGGAGAGATAGGAATGACAACACATTCATTTCCTTCACAGTTATTCCTGTTGAACATATGGTATTTTAATATAATTGAGACAAAATAACATAGTTCTCAAGGCAAATGCTAAATATATAAATTTTTCTGGTGACAGTTTTTTAATGAAGGCACGATTCTAAAAACCTAATCATATAAAAGTGAAAGCATTTTGGCAAACAGAGAGACAATTAGGTATGGCTAGCCAACTGCAGTAACCCTGTAAGCTTCTTAGGCATCAGACAAAGAATTAAAAAAAATTGCACACCTAGTATAGAGATTTCTGAAAAATGGCTTGAGCTACTTGGGACCTTCTTCTCACAAATTATCACTACTAAGAATTAACAATTACTCATTGTCTTTTAATAGTGGCCAAAGGACTTCCAAGAGATATGAAAGCATTTATTCAATAAAATCTGTAAAATAAAAAACAAAACAAAACAAAAAATCAGTAAAAACAGAGAGACTTGACTTTGGAGAAGGACAAAGCTAGAATTCTTTTGTCTGTCTAGAGGAAAGATTCTTTCAAATCACTTTTATAAAATGGCTTTTGGCAACTCCTACAGCTTACTGGATGGAAGCATTTAGAGTTGTTTCTGTAACCTGAGAGATATTTTCCATAATCTACATGTCATTGGTTGCCTACATTAAATGGATAGACAGCAAAAAAAAAAAGTGACATCACATGGGACTTCATGTGGAAGAACAGGATGGAATCATTGGTCAAGAACAATACATGCTTTGCAATGTGGCCCTATGTGAATGGGAAATTTGTTCCAGTTGACTTATATAAGTGATGACTTCCAACATACCCACTTCCCAGCAAAGATGTCCAAGATAGACTTCATAATCAGTGGTTACTAGAAGATTCTGTCCATGATTCTACAAAATTCACATTGGGTGGTGCTAATCAGATGATACCATCAAACTACACACAGAAGACAGATGCTCTACCATTCTGGTTTCACATGGAAGGGCCAGGAGGGATAAGAGTGCAGAGCTCTCTTTTATTACTGCTTCCCTTTGTAACCACAGAGTTTAAATTAGATCAGCCTACCCAATTTCAATCAGTCTATGCTATGTGGTAATTGAATTTTCAAAGAATTGAGAAACAAGAGTAAAGGAAGCAATGCAAAAATATAATTGCATAAATCCCGAATGCTGACAGCTGTTACACTACCAGTAGAGGAAGACAGCCAGAGCTAGAGGAGAACAGGAAAGGGGAATGGATTGAAAGCCTCGTTAAGTCAATGATTTCTAGTGCTTAGAAATACAAGGCGTGCATTTGAGTTCTCTGAAGAATACAATTATGAAAATAAACTCACTGATTAGTACAACCATGTCACTAAATAAGCAAACAAAAAGACTCCAGTATGTCACTACCTCTTTGGCCCTACACAATGCAATACTAGAGTAGCAACTGCTGATCACATGTTAAGATCTCTTGAAAAGTAGGCTCTCCCAGACTATAATCACGTTTACTTGTATGCTGAAATGACCATTAAGTTTTGGGTTATGAAAGCAACCCTAATGACTTAGTATTGCTACTAAGGAATTCTGCTACAGAATAAAGTCAGCTATGGACTCAATGACATATCTCCCTCTCAGGAAAGATTCCTCTCCACTCAGGGATTTACTTGATGCCACTATGCTAAGTTCAGCATCTTTTAGGTGTGAGTCCCTGGGGAGATTTTGGGGCTCTTTTCAGTGATCAGAAAGGAGAATTCTTTTCCTTTGCATATTGTATGGCTGCTATTATGCATGATCATAATGGGTCCCACTGAAAGAGTGCAAGGATCTTTAACCAAGGCATCTCTAATAAAGAGTACAGATAAAGAATAGGTACCTTAGAATCAAAGTTAGGTGCCTTAGCATTGAGTTTTGTTTTGTTTTGTTTTATCTTTACACGTCCTAATCTGGCCTGGATGACAGGAACAGTAAAATTTTGTCCACTTCAAACTCCATACTTTCTTCATAGTTTCCATATCACTGATAGATACAGTAAATTATAAAGACTCTTAGTTAGAATACATGTATCTGCTGTAGGCAATCACTTGAACTTTAGTTCTTTGTTTCCCCATAGTGCACACTGAATGTTGCAAGTGTGTAAACATCTGCTTTAGTTTGCTTTACTGTTGCTGACAAAAAATTACCATGATCAAAAGCAGCTTATGGATGAAGGCTTTTGTTTTGTGTACAATTCAGTGGGGAAGCATGGCAACAAACAGCAGGCATGGAAAGAGGAGCAGAAAGCTAATAAATCACACCACTATGCATACACAGGAAGAAAAGAGTATGAATTGGAATTGGGGTGAGGCTGTAAACACTCAAAGCTCTCTTCTATTGGTACACCTCCTCCAGCATGGGAGGAGACAAGTATTCAAACACATGAGCCCATGGAAATATTTCTCACTGAAACCAGAAAACCATTTTGATGATTTTGGTATTTTGATGATTGGTATCTTGGAATACTATGTGTCAAGATTGTTTATGATTTACAATCAGATTAGAAATAAGTATGCTCACCATTTTGGCTCAGAAAGAATGGAATTTGAAATATGGATTTTATATGTAATGATGGCTTAATCTTAAAATTATATAAGCTCTGTTGTCCATTTGTCAAGTAGGAATTATAGCACCTACACCACTCTAGTGCAGTGCTGGGAAGAGTAACTGAGGGGCCAGAATTTAAATTCTTGTCACAATAACTAGTAAAAAACCAACAGAATTTATAAAAAGCAGGAGTCATTACTTCTTTCCCTGGGCATTATGTTTTATGAATATGTTTTTGTAGTGAAATGGCATCAAAAATGAAAAAGATAAAAATAGAAAGGGAAATAAATAATATTTGTAATTCTATAATGTGATAAGGAGGTGGGGTATAATTTTTCTGAGCATCAATTGTGCATAAGGAGTGTGTTGTAGATACTTAAATCTTAGCAATGATCATGAAGAAATTACTATTGTTCTCATAAAACACAAAAGAAAACAATTTTAGACATCCACAGCTATTTAAGATGTCACATGATAATACTAAAAATAATACTAAGGGAAAGATCTCTAATATTATTACAAACAAGATCTAATTACAGCTCTTATGATTTTTCAGTAGATGTATTTTCTTTAATCAAATGAACAGGATGCCAGTAGAGGTCTCCTTGACAACCAGTTGACTCAGGAATGCCTAGTGCTTTTTTTTCTTTTGGTAATTGTATAGTGTGTGTGTGTGTGTGTGTGTGTGTGTGTGTGTGTAGAAATACCATATTATTAATGCCATTCTTCCAGCCCACAAATTACATGTTTTTTTAAAGAAACTGGGTTAAAATATGATTTTCCATTCCAGTACAATTTTTTTGTAATAAGAACAAAGTAAGAGATTAAAAGGGAGCAGGCAAGAATAAATTCATTTAGCAATTATTGCAAACTTTTGGTTTGCAAGCTTGACAAAGATTTATTGTCTCTAAAGATAAATTACATACAAAGAAAAAAATCTGAAATCTTATTTAGTAAAAGGCTTGAAACTATTTTGAACATCAAGAAAATTGATCATAGTATATGAGAAATAAATTTAAGAAATAGATGTTGCAGTGTATTTAAGAACCAGTCTCTTAGCTTACTGTGTCAGTTTATGGCTGTCCTTCTTTCTTATCACCAACAATAAAAAGCATTTCTCTAGAGTATCATAAAGATTCTTCTAATCCACCAATGGATTAAATCCAATGAGATAGCTCTGCGTTCTGCTCATCAAAAGTTTTATGAAAAATCCATACAAGTGTTTTAAACAGAACCACTATCTAAAGAATTCTTATATTTCTGTGAACATTCTGTTCCTAAAAGATTGAGTGTTAATGTTTTCTGAAATTATACAGCTGAAGTAAAACATGGCAATACCTCAATATTAGCAAACATTATCCCTGTGGAAGTTTAAAAGAGAAATGTCCATGGACTCAGTCTTACATACACTTATGATTCTCAAATAGTGGTGAAATTTTAGGAAGATTAGGACGTGTGGGCTTGCTGGTGGAAGCATGTCAGTGGGCTTGGCTTTTGAAACCACTTCATAACTATGAGCCAAAATAACCTTTTCCCCTGAACTTTTTCTTATACAATTAGGTTATGAGTATAAGAAAGTAACACAGTAGTTCCAGTTCCTTCAGCATAAAATGGAAATTTTTGTTTGAGAATTTCTCCCTCATGATCTTATGGTCTCCTCTAGAGCAATGTGAAGAATTATCTGGAGCTAGAAGAAATCACATTCTGTTTCCTCAATAACAAGCCTGGCCTACATCTAGTCAGAATGGTCTGTACTCAAGTTCCATAGCCACTGAGGTCCAAGACCCTCTTGAGCCACTTGCTTTCTGTGGTCCTTCTGTACACAAAGATATATAGCCTCAATCCAAGCTCACCAATAAGTTCCCTCTTTACTGAGGGATGACACTCTTTTGTACCTACATTTTAACTGCTCTGGGTTTCTAGAAGTTAATCTTCCTCATCTAGAAGTCTAGGTCTCTCTGGCTATGCATGGAAATATGGCTGTCAATGCTACATTCCTTCACCGAAGTGTTCTAGAAACCTTTACCTAAAGCCTCCTGGGTATTGAGGCATTTGGAGTGTTTCCTACTGGAAACAAAGAATACTCTTGACAATGATTCTGATTCTTATCTTTTCCTTTTGAATTTGTTGATACTTTATTCATTCCATCCAAAGTAACTGGAAAGCCACCGTTTTAGTATTGATCATGAATTCATAATTCTACGGTAATAATATTTATGGCCAAATAACCATAAGATTCTAAAATGTAAAATTTGCTCTTTTCATTCAGATTCCTAATTTCTTTTTTCCCATCCTTATTGCTGTCTAGATTGTTCCTTTCAAGTCTAGAGATGCTCAAAATAAAATTTGTATCAAACATGAAATAAGCAAAAACTTAGATTATAACTCTAGGTCTTTGGTTTTGCCAGACAAGGCTGTAATAACATGTACCTCCAAATAACAATAGTCTTACAAGTGAAGAGTTAATTTCTTGGACGTGTTAGCAATGGGTTGTTAAGGATAGACAACAAATTGATACCATATGGTCTCATACGGAATCCAAAACAGGTCAGAGAAGCCATTCCTTCTCAGGACGCACATAAATATAGCAATAATAAGCAACAAAGTAACAAGCAGAAACACATAAATGCCCTTGAGATCTAAGATGTGCTTAGATGTGACCTCTGTCACATCTGCTCAGATTCAATGCCTCTTACCAGAGCAAGCGTGGTTGGGGCTTAGAATTTAGGAGTGTCCTGAGTACCATGTGGCAGTCATTAGGCTTATACTCCTCTTGTTAGAAGGAAAAGGAAATGCTTGGAGCAGTAATGAACTTGAACAGAATCATTGTGTCATTTCCATATTTACTAATACAAGATTAAGCAATTATACTCAAAAGGTGCCATTCTGTTTATTTACAGAAAGTTCACATACGTTCAAGAGGGCTATACCATTGTACCCTTAAGGTCTCCTGCTGCAATTAATTGCCACAAATCAACAGGACAGACACAGGTATTGACATGTGTGTGAGAGCCTCCATGTGTAAAATCAAATGCTTGTAGATGTATAAATGAAGAGACAAAACAGGAGAGAAGTCACCCACAATGCAGCGAGAGGGGAGATTGGGAGTTCTGATCACATATACTTCTCTGGGCTTTGACCACCCCCATGTCTCTCTGGTGATAAAAATTTTTTTCCTTCACAATATGGACATGACACTTTTCACATGAAGTTTTATCTCCTGCTGTCAGGAAATGGGATGTCAGAGAACCCTGTTGCACTTGTTATTTATCCTAGGACCTGAACTTGCACATACATAATCTTGCTTCTAGGAAAGCATATTTTGGTGTGACAGTCTCTACTATTCATTACAGGAAAGGGCAAAAGTCCCTTTTAAATTCAGTGATGATGTTTATTAAACTTTATTTGATGAGGAAAGGTTTATCTGTCCTTTCAAAGAAAAAATATGAAAATCACTATAATCCTATCAAGTAAACAAAAAATAGTATCATTTATGAACTGATGGAGAAGTATCAGTAGATAAACATCATTTAAAGAGAACCTGGGTAATAAAACTAATAAATCAAAATACCATAAAACCAAACTAAATCACAATTGTCTTAGTTGCTTCCTACTTTCTTCAGAAAATACCACTCATATGCTTCGTAGATAGTTCAAGTTTAGGGACACGTGTATGAAAAGTGTTTCCATGTGTATATTCATTATTAGTACTGGCATGATGATATGAACTCACTGGCTATAATTTCAATGTCTTAGTTTTTGTTACGTGTGTCATTTATAACATTTGCAGAGAATAACACAATACGTGTTTTCAACACACAGCTCAGTTGTTTGAGTATTTTAAAGTTTGTAAAGCCTGTATCCAGGCTACAAGGTGGCTAAGCAAAAGAGCACTTAGATGGATCGTCAGAGCATGATATTCAAGAGTGACTATTCTGATATAGTCAAGGGTATCATGCCATGCTACTATTTCATGTTCACCTACCTATCTAGTGCCCTACAAAGGCATTGGAAATACTGATTCATGGCAGCCAATCCCTGATAGACCACCCCCTTCCAGGTGCTGAGTAGGAAACCTGGATACAATCTTCTAGTTTTATGTTAAGAAGCCCTAAGTCTTGCCCAGTATATCCACAGGACCCCAGATATAAAACAGTCCCCACCCCTATTTATAACTGCTTGCTTTCTTCCTTTACTTCCCAGTGGTGTTCCCCTGCTCTGCAACATTGAATAGGTGTGTTCACCTGGAGTCCCTGGACCACCTCATATATTCCTATTATCTCATAGGGTTCACCACTAACCCCAATGGTCCACCTTTTACGTCTTGGGTCTACTCATTTCCTAGGGTCTAGCCACAAGCTACAGACATCAATGCTCCCTTATTAGCTCATACCTACCTCTAAGATCCAGTAGTGTGCCCACTTTCTCTGGTTGTGCACATTCAGGGTCCAAGCTTCACAATCAATCTGATGCACTAGGAATTACATAACCACACTTATCCTGGAGGACACTTCTGGGATCCACTATTAGCCTCTAGACATTCACATTTAGAATCCCATGATGCACCCAGCTTCTGACCTTTTCTGCTGAAGCCTTGCACTACTCCGGAAGTTTCCTGTCCTTCCTCAAGGCAACCTCTCCAGCACTACCAGCTCTTTACCATTCTTTCCCGAGGCCAATGTTTTAAAGGTTTGGTATTTTGTTCTTTTCTGAATCTATTGAGCACCTTCCCTTCTGAAAAAAAAAAAAAAAACCAAACCAAACCAAACCAAAACAACAACAACAACAACAAAAACAAACAAAAAGCAAACAAACAAAAAGACTTCTCAGAGAAACATTTACCAAGGTAAATAGAGACTACTGCAATTGTGCCCAAAGGGGTACAGTGAAGACTCTAGGATATTGGGCATGGTAGACTAGACACTGAGAAAAATTATAGACAGAGAATGAAACAGGCAAAAAACAAAGGGTTTGTATGTTACAGACTCAGAACTGGAAGGGTAAAATTATGTAATCCCTGGGTCCATCAGTAATCCTAGATGCAGACACAGAACTGCAGGATTTGGTATTTGCTCTGCCTGTTTTGTGGTCTTATTTTAGTTTGATCATTTCCTGATGTCTCTATTGCTCATTTTTACACTGTACTACTGAATATTGGAACTAGGTAACTTGTTTTTAGTTTTCCAGGATAACACAATAAAGAGACTGCCTATGGTCTAAAAAAAAATCTTTGGACTTTTGAGCACGTTGGATTGTTAAATGCTATGCTATTAGAGAACGACTGAAAGTAGTTTTCATTGTGAGATGGCCATAAGGTTATAGTGACAAGGAATTGTGGTATAAAGTGATGTATTTGGGTATCAAGATGACAAGAGATGGTATTGTGATGCTTAATGTTTATTGTTAACTTGACAGAATCCAGAATCACCTAGAAGGTAAGTCAGTGGACATATCTGTACGAGAAGTTACAGATTGGCTTAGTTCGGTTTGGAAGACTCACCCTAGATATGGGTGTCTCCATTTATTAGGTTGGAGCTTTGTACTAATTGAAAAGGAAAACTTGAGATGAGCACTAGGATTCACCTCTGATTCCTGTCTATAGATACACTGTTAGGCTGCTTCAATTCTCCAACACCGTGCTTTGCCAACTGTAATGGACTCTTACCTCAAACTGTAAGACAAAATAAACTATTTCTTCTTTAAGTTGCTTTATTCAGGTATTTATATTTAACATAAAGTAGTATTTATATTTAACATATCCAGTTTCCTACTTAGAGATCTAACACAAAAAAATTGAACTATTTAATTTCGGTGACATTTTCTGAAGTAAAGAATCTGTGATTTTCTTAATTTATGATTAATCTCCTGAGATGAAGAAAATGTATCTTAAGGATCTTTTTTAATTCGTGGAAGATAAAATGTGATTGTTATATTAGTAATCTACAAGCTGGTATTTGTAGTGGGTTTGGCCTAATGCTGCTTATATTATGTTAATTTGGATCCCCCAAATTGTTTGTAGAAGGATCCACACATCTGCTTGTAGGACATTGAGGGACCCTGTCCCCAGTTGGTTCTGATGGGTAAATAAAGTTGTTAGCAGCCAATGGCTGGCCAGGGCAGACAGAGGTGAGACTTTTAGGATTCCCAGGCAAGGAACTGAGGGAAAAGGAGAAGGAGATCCACCATGCTGAGAGGAGATGCCATGCCTGAGCCACACCTGAAGGCGAGGGACAGAGAGCATAGCCACCATGTAGGAGCCAGGGGAGAGTGAGCCCAAGAGGGCTGCCCGACTGAGTCCAGGGCAGCAAAGATGGAATATAGATTTTAGTAAGTTATAATTTGGAAATATTCGAGGGAGGGGGATTAGCTACATGGAGGTTAGGAAGTATCCTAGCCATTGAGTTCTTTTAGGAATATCAAAATATAGGGCTCTGTGTGTCTTTCATTTGAGAACCCAGAAGATTGGGATGGGTAGCAAGAAACACACTGCTGCCAGAATCAATTTAAGTATTTATTGGGTACTACTACTGGTCTTTACCCTAGGATAACATCCAAGCCTACCACCGACTATAGCGAAGACAAGACTGCACTGTTGTACAAGGGTAAGCACTTCCGTACTTGAGGGATGCAGGCAGAGGTAAAGGCAGATGGACTTCTAAGACTTCAAGGCCAGTCTGGTCTGCCCAAAGAGTTCCAGGCCAGCCCGAACTATATAGTGAGATCATATTTCAAAAAGAACATAAAAGAAAAACAAACAAAAAACCTAAGGTGAAAATAAATCTTGAAAACAACAATAAAAAATGAAATGAATAACAAAGAAGAATAACAAGAACAGCAAAAATCCAGTAAGGGGAAAAAAAAAAAAAAAAAGACAAGCTAAACCAAAGCAACAACTAAAAACCCTCTAATTTAACTGTGCAGAAATCTGTAAATTATGTATATTCTAATGTCTCCTTTCATAATTCTTGACAGTGTAACCTTTAATGACATATGTACTATATTCATGTTCTATATGGATATGTAAAAATACTCATCACATGGATCTATCCTATGCTGATATTGGGAATAATAAAAATTACAATATGTATCCACTGCCAAAAATCAAAGTGAGAGTTGACCAAAAGTTCAAAATACCCAAGAGTCACTTCATAACAACCATAGGGTTGAGTGTGAGGTCCTAGATGGAGGACTTAGAGAAGGGACTGAAGGAGCTGAGGGAGTTTGCAGCCCCAGGGAGGGAGCAATAGTGTCAACTGGCCTGACCCCTCGATGCTCCCGAAGTCTTGATCACCAACCAAAGAATACACATGGAGGGACCCATGGTGCTGGTCACATATGTGGCAGAGGAGGGTCTTGTTAGACATCAGGGGAAGCAGAAGCCCTTAGGCCTGAGGGTGTTAGATCCCCCAGTATAGGAGAATGCCAAGGAGGGAAGACGAGAGTGGATGGGTGGGTGGGTTGGGGAAATACCCCCATAGTGGCAGGGGAAGGGGGAGGGAATGAAGAGGTTCCAAAGGGGAGAGCTGGAAAGGGGGAAACATTTGAAATGTAAAGATAGTATGAAAAAAATGAAAAAAATAAAACTTAAAAAAAAAATGAGGGCTGAGATGATGGCTAGAACAGGTAAGAGTGTTTGCAGTACATGCATTGGACTGGAGTTTACTTTTTCTGCACTCATGTGAAAATTTGTGCATGTAAAGACACTCTAACTGAAGCACAGTGAGGCATGGAGGTGACCAGGTAGGGGATCATTGGGGCTTGTTGGTCAACTGCCTAGTTTCAGCTTCATGGAGAGACTTTTGTTCAAGTGAGTAAGAAGGAGGAGGACAGAGATAGACAGCCCGTAAACTCCTCTGACTTCTGCATGCATATAGGGTGCACATAGAGTGCACATACCCACATATATCATGTACCACATATAACACACACACGAAAAATTTCAATTAGAAAAGCTTTTACAGTTATTGCTTTATACTAAGATATTTCCAGTAAAAGAATTCAGTACTATTGTTGAAATTTTTGCATTTTCGAATCTATTTAGAATCATTTTTATTATTAAAATAAGCTTCATTAATCCACTTTTTCTCCCATTCAAACTGTCTCTATTTTATTTTCCCATCACATGCAATGGAGAATTTAAGTACATGGAAAAGTAATTAACGAAAGTTGTCTAAAAAGCAGTTCAGTATAGATTTATCACCAACTAAGATATCTTCAAATTGGAAAATTAGTAACTTCTAAGAAATAGCTTTTGCTGATTTGCATGCAAATATGATTGGCTTAATTTATTTAATTATAAAACGCTTCAAACATTTTCATTATCCTCCTGTGAAGAGATTTTAATTATACAGCATGCTTTAACACTTACTACCTTGGTCCTGTTTTGCAAGATAAAGCAGGCATTTTCCCCCCAGGCAGAACTGAGTTTTTTGTTCACCTTGCAAGCAAGTCAATGGTTTATTGGGTGTTGTCTACTTGTCTGAGTATCTATCACTCATCTATATATGATCTTTCACCTGTATTTCTGTGTGCTTCCTTTTAGTTTTATCTATACTCCGATTTTCTGAAGGCCTTGACTTGTTTTTTTATCATTCTTTTGCTTTGCTTTATAGTATAAGATGCTACCCTAACACTACATGTTTAGTTTTCATACACTGTAAGCTTTATAAAATGGAACTATACTTACTGTCTTAATCAGTGTTTCATTGCCGGGAAGAGACACCATGGTTGTGGCAAGTCTTATAAAGGAAAGCCTCATTTAATTGGGGCTTGCTTATAATTTTAGAGTTTTAGCTCATTATCATCATAGGAGGCAGCACATAGTGCTAAACATGCTAAAGCACCAGACATGATGCTAGAAAGGTGGCTGAGAGTTCTACATCTGTATCCATAGGCATGGGGGGAGGCAAGGGGAGGGGAAGAGACTGATTCTGGGCCTGGCTTGTGTTTCTGAACCCCCACAGCCCACCGACCAGTGATACACTTTCTACTCCACCAAGGGCACACCTCCTAATACAGTCACTCCCTATTGACCCAGCATTCAAATCTCTGAGCCTATGGGAGCCATTCCCATTCAAACCTCCACAGTTATGATTCCATGATGCTTCTTTCATTCATTGCTGTGCCTTTAACGGATGCCTGAGGATGAAGTACTCATGGACACTGCACTGGCTTTTGCTAGCTCCATATCAATGCTACCATATCTCATCAACCTTTTGTCTTGGCAATGAAGGGCTGGATTATTTAAGAGTAGTCCTATATGATGGTATCTGGAAACTACTGTACTTTTCTTCAAATAACATGGCGAAAGAAGGTCTAAAATAGTCACAGTTTTGGGTATTTTGAATAACAGAACTCTACGGAGATCAATAGCTTGTTGAGTAAAAGCACTTACACTGCAAACAGGAGGACTTTATTTGTAATCCCCAACATCCATTAAAAGTCAATCATGGCTGCTCATGCCTTTAACCCCAATGGGCAGACAATAATGGGCAGCAATGGGCAGACAATAATGCTAGGTAACAGAGCATTCTGGCTACTAGGCCAGATGGAATGGTAAGCTTCCAGTTCAGGGACAAACTCTTCTTGAGTCAGCAAGGAAGAGAGTAAAGGAAGAAGAGCACCAACATCCTGCTCTGCTTTTTTAATACATGCTCATAGACAAATACTCTCACACAAGCACCCCCCATTCTATCCCCACAGACATTCATGTACATTCACCATGCACACTTAAAGAATATATATATCCAGTTCCTGCTGGCTGTGGTTCATAATATAGAACTCCCAGTTTCTTCTCTAGCACCATGTTTGCCTGGATGCTGCCATGCTTTCCACCATGGTGATAATGAGCTAAACCACTGAACTGTAACCCAGCCCTAGTTGCTTGCAGGATTATGTTTTGATGATTATATAATACTTTTTCCTTTACAAATTGTATTGGCTTGTATTATTATTTTTATATCCTCAGCATGCATTCTTTTCCTACTATGTGTGTTGTAGGCATCTCCCCATTTATACCTTCTCCCTTTTTGTCTTCTTTTAAACAGAAGTTCTTGATTTTGGTGCAGTTAAGTTAGCATCTTGTTTAAGATTTTGTTATGCAAACTTTATCTATCTTTGTCTCTCCCATGCGCATATTTTACGAGCATTTTATTTTCTATTTCAAACAATTCCAATTGTCCACTTGGGAAATCCTAGAGTCTCACATTCTCCTGGATTCTGAGTCTTTTCTGTTGCCTGCCATTTGGTGGGGAGAGGGAGTTCAGGGGCAGCGAATTGTTGCATCTTTCAGCTTCCACTGAAGCTTAGTTCTTCAATCAAGTATTCTCACTGGCTTTAAAATTTAACAGCTTTAATTGTGCTCTATCACATTTTCAGAAATGGGAGTTTTTAATTTACTTTTTCTTATCAAAAATAATTAATTTGTTGAAATAGTCATAGGCACAGAAGACTGTCAAATACCATTTGTAGTCCTATTGCTTTCTTGGCTAAAGTTGCTGTCAAGGATGAATCTTGATTGCTTCTTACAGTAGAAGGCACACATGCTCTTGGTGTCAGTGATGCTCATTTTCAAACACAGTTGCTAAGTTAAGGAACACTTGTCTAATAATGGATTACCACTTCACCTGATCTTACCACCTGATGTGACTCATTATACACACAGTGAAGCAAAGGTTCTATCAAGAGTGGTGTGAATCATGAGCTTGAATTTTGTCTGAGTGGTAAATAATCCAAAACTGTTTGTCTTTGTTAGGGTTTTATTGCTGTGAAGAGACACCAGACCATGACAACTCTTAAAAAGAAAGACAATCAATTGGGGCTCACTTAAAGTTCAGAGGTTTAGATCTTTATTGTCATGGTGGGAAGCATGGCAGCATGTAGACAAACATGGTACTGGAGAAGGAGCTGAGAGTTCTATACTGTGATTCACAGGCAGCAGAAAGTGAACCGTGAGACCTCAGAACCCACCCCTCCGTGACATAGTTCCTACGACAAGGCCACACTTACTAATAGTGCTACTCCCTGTAGACCTATGAGACCATTTTTATTCAAACCACCACATCATCATTGTCACCAATGTAGCTGGTAATAAATCCAGGAAGAAGCATGAGCTTAAAGATCCACAAGCTAAATGAATAAAATCAAAGCTAAGCATGAAAACATTTGAATTGTGAAGATAGAAGACCATGAGTTGGTAATTGCTTCAATAATAAGCATTAAAATACATCCACAGGGAAGGAAGGGCAAAAATTACCAGAGAGAATGTACATTTCTCAACGTCTGCTCCATGCTTTGCTGGAAGGTAAGAAGAAGCGAAACCGGGACTTGGCAGGGGCTTGACAGTAGCACAGCATACTTGAGTGTGGAATAGTGAACAGCATCTTTGGTCAAAGATCTGGTCTTTTTATTTCTAACTTGTCAATGGTAGATGCTTTGCAAAATTACAATTAATGTAAAATACTTGAAAATGCAAATCATTTTATGACATTATTAGACATACAGGTGTTTATAGTTTCTGGTGGAAGTCTGTGTTTGCCTTCCCAATTCCTGAATCATGTCACTGTGAAGTAACAGGAGGAAGGTTGCCACTTTGCAGTCTACAGTTTGTCTGCATTTCTACTTTTGAACAAACAGGGCTTGGAAGTTCATTTCCAACTACTTACTCCAAATGACACTTTGTCCTTGAAGCCAGCACTGCTTCTGTTTTGGTCATATCCTGTTACTTGGATCCAAGCAAAGGGGAGATTCTAAAGAGCTCAGCTTAGCCATCAGCTTCAATTTTTTCCTTGACAAGTTCTAAACTTTAGAAGCTATGAATCTCATACACGCATGTCCAAGACAGACTGAAATCGTGCCTGCCTCCTGTGTTTCTGTAGCACACTTTATTGTAGCTGAGATGGTGCAAGTAAAATTGTTTAGAAGCAAGTGCCAGAATCTGTATCTTTGTTTCACAGAGGGGTAAGGAGTTGTTTTTATAAGAGAAAACTCTCTCTTCTTTTTCGAGATTTGGTTGGAATAATTGCTGTAGTAATAATTTTTTTAAAAAAGCATATTTTATGTGAAGGCCCCAATCGCATGGTCTTGGTTGGGGCTGAGGTTTGTTTCTTGTGTGAGATAGCTTCTTTAGGATACTTTAACTAGAGAGATTGATTGGAGTCTCTGTGGCTTCACAGTTCAACAGGCAGAGAAATAAATACTCCTTGAATTCAGCTGAAGGTCATTTAGAAAGGGATGTTGCAAGATTTTTTGGTAAATTAACCTCTTCAAATTCTGGATTTCTATCCAGTGCTGGAAAAAGTGTTGCTTCCTCTAAGCAGGTTTTGCCTTTTCAGTAAAATAGACTGTGGGGAAAATGTGTATGGTTTCAGCAACTAGGAATGCAGATAGTAGTCCAAATGATTTAAATATCTGAGGAAATACAAGATTCTCATGGAGCATGATGCAATCATTGCTGTTTTGTTTTAGGGCATAGAAAGCATATCACCAGAGAGCATCAATAGTAGAAGCCTGGGGAGAATAAACAGGCCAGTGACATTTCTGCAGTGTGGTAAAAATTGCAGGTCAATTAGTGTCAAAGTAGGAGAGTTCTAGTTCAATTCAGGGTTGTAACTGACAGAGCAGAAGGTTGGTTGCAAAAGCCTGACATCTGAGATTAAAACCAGTATGATGTCCCTTTTATTCTCATGTTCTGTGTCTGATACGGACCCTCCTGTCCATCTACATTCAGATAACTTCTATATCCTGCAACTAGAGATTTTTTTTAAAAATCCAATTTTTGCCAAAATGATGTTGTAAGAGTGGCTGTTTGCCTTCACTCACTATGAGGCAGAAGCAAGCATTCTGATATGTCCACATTCACTGTTGTACTAGGGTGGAAGTGTTGGATGATGTGATGGGCTTAACTGTGTCCTTCAAAATTTATCTGGTGACACCATAGCCCTTAGTGCTTCAGAACCTAGCTATGTAAGGAGAAAGAAGTAATTTTGGCAAAAGGAGCCTTCATTGTGGACCCATACCCAATGCAGTGGACATCCTTACGTGGATAGAAAATTGAAGGTTAAAATACAGAAGGAATACCATGTGAGAACATGGTGAAAGCTGTCTGCAAATGAAGCAAGAGTCTCTTAGGAAGCCAAACATCCAGCCTCCATAAGTATAAGCATGTAAGTTTCAACTGCACAAGCCCTCAGTCTGTGGAATTCTCTTGTGGCAGCCCTAGTATCCACTTAAAGTCTGATCATATTACAGTGAAATGTAGAAAAGCTAATATATTTTAGTGAAATATGACAAACATCTCTTCTTTTAATGGTTTGCCTATAACTTCCGTGAGTCCCCGAAGATCCATGTGCCAGCAGCTTACTCTTAGTTGTATAGGCTACATTCTTATGGGGTAGAGTCTACTAGAAGGTGATTAGGTTATTGATATATCAGCCTTAAACAGAAATACTGTAGCTCTCATAGAAATAGACCAGTACACTGGGAAGCTACGAGGCAAGTTATAAGTCATTACATCCAACAACATGTTTAATCCCCCTTGCTTCTCTATCATGTATGATACAACTGAGGGAGACTATGCTAGCTTATAACACTATGCTACTCTGACTTTTAAGCCATCATAATTGTAAATCACAGGGACTCTTCTATTTATAAAGTACCTAGTCTCAGGTATTTGTGTTATATTAACAACAAACAAAAACTTAGTCCCAGGCTGTATCATATTAATAATCAACCTGCTGAGTGACTAACTATACTCGTATCTAGACATCAGAATATTGCATACTGTGCAAGATATAAAATTGGAGAGGACAAAGAAAATGTTTGAGTATCAATTAATTTTATAAAAGGGCATGACAAAGCAGTAGATCTTATTTATGTGCAATTTCGTTATACTACTTCTAGTGAATTATGCCAGACAAAACAAAAGTACTTACCTTAATATTTGCAGTTGAGTGCCTGTGAACTAATTACATTCGAAGAGAAGATGGGAGAGATAGTGAGCTTTACCTTGAAGTTATGCATAGTACTCATGTTTTTCCAACCCTTGATTTGATGTTTAGAACAACAGTGTTTTCTGTGGGTTACCTCATGTGTAACAGATTGTCCCCAAGCCTTAGCAGTTTCAAAAGAAAAAAAAAAAAAAAAGGCATGCTTAACTCTCTACACTTCTGTGAGCCAGCAGCTGAGTTTAGCTAAGGTTGGAGACTCTTCTTACAAGTATTTAATCAAAGTGTTGATGTATCCTATTTCCACTCAGTATAAGCTTGAGGCAGGATCTGTTTCCAAACTCATGCAGAGGTGGGTGGTAAACTTTAGTTCCTTTTGGGAAAATGAACTGAGATCCCCGGTACTTCACTAACTGTTGGTTGAAAATTGCCCTTAATTCCTTGCCTCGTGGCTTTCTCTGTAGAGAATCTCAGCACACAACAACTAGCTTTAGCAAAGTGTGGTGTATATGTGTGTGCGTGGTGTGTGTGGGGTGTGTGTGTGTGTGTAGGGATCTTTCATATTTGAATCATGAATACACCATCATTAACTTGGCGGTACTATTTGGAGTTGTTAGATACAATTCACTAGACCCAGCATATCCCCAAAGAGAAGGTATAACATAGGAAGCATGCTATTGATGTGTCTGAATATTGAAGATGATGGAGAGGAAAGAGATAGTAATATTAATATTACTTCACAAAATTCACTTACTCAAAAATATTCGTTCAGGGTCCACTTATTATAAAAATAGTTTTGAGGCTAAAAAGATAGCTTTCTACATCTTATTTATATTTTAAAAATCACTGAAGTATTATAGAGATAGGAAAGGGTTATTTCCTTATTCAATTCTGAATTAGAATTTATTATGAAGCTCAAACTCGCCTGAAACTCAGTATCCTTCTGTTCTAGCCTCTTTAGTGCTGATCACAGTTATGTAGCCTCACATCTGGCCTGACAGTGTCTGTCCAGAAAAATAGGAACCTATGCATAATGTTATTTAAATCCAGTAGAAACCCTTTCCAAGAGATTACCAAAGTATCCAAGTTTGGCTTCTGTTAATGTAATAAAACACTGACTAAAACTAACTTGGGGAAAGGGACTTATTTCATTTTATACATTTAGGTTAACAGCCCATGACTGAGAGAAATCAGGGCAGGAACCTGGGGGCTGGAACTAAAGCAGTAACTGTGAAGAAACGCTGCTTACTACATTGTTCTTCATGGCTTTCTCAGCTTGCTTTCTTATATACCCGTGGATAATTTCTCCAGAATTGTTACAGTGGGCTGGGAACCCCTACATCAATCACTAATTAAAAACATGCCTTATGGGCTAGAGAGTTGGCCGAGTGTTTAAGAGCACTTGTTGTTGCTGTTAATAACCCAGGTTCGATTCCTAGCTCCCACATAGAGGCTCACCACCTCTTCAGACACCAAGCACACATGTGGTATACAGCTGCACATGCAAGCAAAACATTCATACACATAAAATAAAAAAAAAAACAAAAAAACTCTAAAATAATAAATAAATAAATAAAGCCAGCCATAGTAGTGTTTCAGGAAGTTCCTGAAACTGACTAGATTTATTAGGAGCTTCCTTCTCCCATGAGTAAAGACGAATGATAAATTGTGGGTCTAGTGAAGTCCCAGTCTCTTCATTCAAGACAAATTATTGTTGTTATATGTTCCGGGGGGGGGGGAGTCCTCCCATTTTGAAAGGAAGAGAGTGTTCCTTGATGGAGCACCAACACATACATCATGACCCTACTCTGAGAGCCCTATGTCAGTCTTAGTATTATCACCTTGGGGGATATGTTCCAATATATAAATTTAAGAGTAATGCATGCATTAAAATAGTAACATCGAGACTATTTTGTTAAATAGAGTCCATAATTCATCATAACAGGATTAAGGCTTTAAGATAATAAGAATGAACATAAACACATGCTTTAAAAGAAGCACAGTCTTCCATCATGTATATATTTGCTATCATACAGTTTTCTTAAAGTGTCAAAAATTTCATATCTTAAACATTCATTTCCTTTAAAAAAAATTCAAACTTCAGTTGACTTCTGTACTGTTAAAATACCTTAGTGGAGGTACATTCTACAGTATTAGAATGTGATACACAGAGATGTAGGTTTGGGGGATGGGGGCTGGATTTGTTCATGTACTTTATTTAATTGTACTTCCAAAATTTTACCATTATTTGTCAATGAAGGACCGTCATTCTCTGGTTTAGTAAATGTTATTATGAATTTTTGGGATTCAGACTATGGTGTCATGAAATACTTATAGACAAAGTGATTATTTTAACTTAAACACAGATATAATTTCATGTTGCATCATTTAATAATATCAAATATATATACTTATTTATCAGAAAACCTAAAATAAATTTTAATTTATTATTTAAAACAAAACAACAGCAACAACAAAAAACCTCAGTTAACTCCTCTTATCCGTAAGCACAATTCTCTTTGTTTGTTTATTTTTCAATTTTGTTTCTATATTCTTTCATAAAAGTTTAATTTTGTTAGTTTAAAACAAGGATCCTGTGTGACAAGTGGATTGGAGAAGCATAACAAATGTACACATACTAACAATCAACTTCATTGAGTAAAATTAGCCATCAGTTTGCGCTTAAGAATGAAACAGATTAGAAATGTAGAAAATGCTCTTTGAAGTTTGTAGAATGAATAGGAAAATAAAGGATAGGTAGAGAGGATTTCCAGGGACTGTGGGGAAAAGGTAGGTAGATAAAAATTTGGATTCAGAGTATCTCCAAGGTCAATAAAGCACTCCAGCAAAATACATATATTTTATTCTGTGCTTATCTGATACTGAATCTGGGCTATTCTTCAACCTCTGGTGGAAAAAAATCAGAAACACTTATTTTTCTATAATTCTGATTTTACATTGCATTTCACATTCACACACAGACACAGATAGATGCACACACACACACACACACACACACACACACATACATACAGAGAGAGAGAGAGAGAGAGAGAGAGAGAGAGAGAGAATAAATATATGGAATTGGAATGACTCGTAGGCTACAGTCCAACTAATCTATAAATGGCCAAGTGTGAATGGAAAGTCCAAGAGTCTAGTAGTTGTTCAGTTCCACACGGCTGGGTGTCTCAGCTGGTCTTCTGTATATGTTGGAATCCCAAAGAAGTAGGATCCAGTGCCAATGAAGGAAGGGATGTGCTAGCAAGGTGAGAGCAAGCAGGCAAAGAAGAATGAATCCATTCTCCTTCCGTTCTCTTTATCCATCAAAAGCCGTGGTACACATTAAAGGTGTATCTTCCTGCCTCAAGGTCTGGATCAAAGGCATGTTATCTTCCTGCCTCAAATTTCAGATCCTAGGTGTTCCCTCCATTTCTGGATTGTCATCCTTGCAGGATACAGTCAAATTGATAAGTAAGAATAGCTGTCATACTCTTGTTGCTCTCCACTGAAAACTGACATACCCTGGGAGTTGAAAGCAGGGGCCTAACTTTAGACTGTGCTTGACCAGTGCATTTTTTTTTCAAGTTCCTCACAAGATTTTGCTGAAGCCTTAGCACATGATGGGTTGTTTCGAGCTCTGAAGTGCTACACACTGAGCTCTAGACCTTCAATGAGTTTTGTCCAACATGACATGTTTTGGGCATTCTGGACATATTAAACTTCTGACAGAGGCCTTGGGAAGGTAATATAGTTTCTACCAAAGCATGATGTGTTATTGTTTCTTATTATTATGAAAGAGTGACTTGGGACTTAGAATCTCAGAGTCTGTCTTGAGTTGTACATTAAAAAGAATGTTATCATCTACAATAACTTCTAATTTCTTCAAATTATTTCTGTTTTTACCTCAAGCCTGCTTCAAGCATCATCATTTATGTGACCTTGTGGCTTTTGTTTAAAACTGACATTTAAGAACTTTAAATGGTGGTTTTTGTTTTCAAAGTGAGATCAGCTTTGAATCTTTTGTCTAGACACAAGTCAAAATACAGCACTTTGGAATTTTTAGACACTAGTGTTATAGCCCAATGCATTTCTACTTATTTTGAAGGTTTGTTTTTAGTTTTACTTGTGGTATAAAGATTTTCTGTGTAACTATTTTAACTTTGATTACAAAGTTGGGAGAGCTTAGCACTAATTCAGTGCAGAAGCCTTGTATCTGTGGATTGCCCAAGTGTTTCTAGGAGGCTCATAGGGTGATGCGTTGGTCTTGTGCATGTCATCCCATTGCTAGTACCAGAGCCTTCAAGAGTGAAATGTACTGAGATGTCCTTTCGTTACTGAAAGCATGTTCTTGTAGAAGATACAAGATTCCCTTTCTAATCATGGATTGGAGTGAATGTTTCTGCCACTCATCAAAATGTACTGTTTTACGACAGGCCCCAAAACTATGGAGCCAAATAATAATCATAAATAAAATTTTCCAAACTGAGGGGAAAGTAATTTTCTCTCTATAATGTTATTATCTCAGATAAATGCTACATAAATGAAAAGTTGGTGAACAAATTTATTTTTTCAGGTATGAGTATCCAGCTGCATACATTTCGAGGTCTCTTAAGCATCTAGAATATGTTGACCACTCTCTAGTAGATGATCTGACGTGAGTAAGGTGATACCTCCCTGTACTATGATTTATTTGCCCCCCAGAGGGTTTTGATCTATTGTACATTTGCATGTGCTTTTGAAAACAGTTTCTTTACTTACTGTGCGTCTTTTAAATTTGGATGGTTTGTAATTGATCTATATAAAGATCTTATATATTTTGATATCTCTTTTTAAATATTATTTGACAGCATTCTCTAAAGGATATAGGGAATTTCCAGACTTGTTTGAAACAGACAGGAGTTGGGTGGTCCAGCAATGGCCAGCTGCACCCTGGAAGCAGCTGCACCCTGGAAAGGCTGGGGTACTTATAACTCTCAGTCCATGAGACTGATGTTGAACATTTCCATGATGATATTCTAGGCTTGATTCTTAGAGCATCATTGACTTCTGCTGACAGTTACGAACAGCAGCAGACACATGCACAAATTAGCAAGAGCCAGATGGAGCACATTAGCTTTGCTACATCTTTCCTTAAGCCTTTTCATCTGCCAGGAAGTTGCTGCCTCTTTCTGGAGGGGGATTTTCTTCTTACAGTTAATCCTTCCCAGAAATGCCCTCAGTGATCCATATACAGAACAGGTCTTCTAGGGGAATCTAGGTCCAGTTAAGTTGATAAAGAAGAACCATCACATATGATTTGCTATGTAACTTTTGACTCACATCTTTCATCCATTATCAAAAAGTTATTTTCATATAAGTTTTAGATTTTATTTATTTATTTTATTTGTATGGATGTTTTGCCTGTATATATATGTGTGTGAGTACTATGTGCATGCCTGGTGCCCATGAAGTCAGAGGTGGTATCAGACCCTCTAGAGCTAGAGTTATATATAGATGGTTGTGAGCTGCCATGTGGGTTTCTGGGAACTGAACCCACATCCTCTATAAGAATAACAGGTGCTCTTAGCCACTGAGCCATCTCTCCAACCTCCCTAGAAGCATTTTACTGTTGTTTTGTATATTTGCAGTTTAGAACTGTACCTTTAAGTCTTTATTCTATTTTGAATTGATTTTGTGTGTGTGTATGTGTGTGTGTGTGTGTGTGTGTGTGTGTGTAATATGAGTTCATCAAGCCCAATATCTTTCTGGTTGTTGATATCCAGTTTCCAAACTGCCTTTACTAAAAAGGGTATTCTTACTTGATTGTCTATATTTGGTATATTTGTCTAGGATTGGTTTAAGATTCTGTAAGAATGTTCTCAAGAGTTTAACAGAGATTGTATTAAGTCTGTAGATAATTTGAGCAATTGATAGTGAAAAATAATAATTCTTTAAGTCCATTAATCCGAGAAGAATTTCCCTATATTGACATTCTCTTTAGTTTCTTGAATTAATGTTCCCCAGTTTTCAGTGCATGAATCTGTCATTTCTCTCATTCAGTTTATTCCTAAGTACTTTATCTTTTTTATTGGTATCATAAATGGGTCTGCTTTCTTCATTTTTATATTGTGAAAGCAATGACAACAGGTCTTGGAGAGGATCTAAGGAGAAGGAAACCCTTGTGCATTAGTGTGAGCCAAAGTTGTTGTATCTATGCTAAAAACCAATATGAAAACTTTAAAAGTTAAAATATAACTGTTACAACTTTTTGTTTATTCAAGGGAATTGACATGTGAATTTTGAAGATATATCCTTTCTCCCATTTTTTGCAATATTATTTATAATAGCAAAGACATAGGATCTACTCAAATGTCTATAAAGAGGTATAAAGATAAATAAAATGTGGTGTAAACATACACAAGAACATTATTCAGGGTTCAGAAAGAAAGCTACCTAGCCACCCACATCATCAATGATTCTAGAATATGTTATGTCAGTTTAAATACTTCATTTTCTCACACATGAAATTTCAGTCAGTTAAACTCACAGAAGTAAAGATAGGCTGCTTAGAGTGGTGGTTGCATGGTTGAGGAGGAAGAGAATGTGGACAGGTTGTTCAAAGAGTACCAACTTTCCATTATTCCAACCAAATTACTTATGGTACAATAATCTCCCATATATTGGCTACAGTAAAATCCATTTTATGTTATATATTTGAAACTTGCTGAAAGATAAGGTCATAAATATCACCATACATATGCAGAAAATATGACGGTAGCTATGAAGTACTGGATATGTGACTCAGCAGATTGTACCATCCCTCCAGCATTGGTCTGTGTGTCAAAACCACCAATTTATATTCCAGAAAAAATCTTATACAACCCTCATTTATCTTTTATACCAAATAAAGCAGGAAAATAAATTACTGAAATGTTGCACATTAAAAGCGACTTTGCAATATATTGACAGTAGCAGTGTGGTTTCAGTTTGTTTGACAATGTCTGCAATTCACTTAGCTGTAACTGTTACATCATAATCTTTTTATGTAACATCATAATCTATAGTTTACTAGAATTTCTCGTTAAGATTTTCTTTGTGTGAGTAGATGATCTCTTCAAATTAAATAATGTAATTGAAGGGTACCAAATATTTAATTTCTTTGTGGCTTAGATTGTTACAAAGGTTTTTATTTTGTGTGTGTGTGTATAAATGTTCAGCCTGACTGAATATGTGTGCACCATGTCCTTGCCTGGTTCTCAGGAGGCCAGAAGGCAGTGTCATTTCCTTGCACTGAAGTTACAGACACTTGAGAGCCACCATGTGGATGCTCAGAACTGAACCTAGGTCCTATGGAAGAGCAGCAAGTGCTCTTAAATGTTAACCCATCTCTCCAGTCCCTTTGGCTTAGAATTCTAGATGAATCTTTTCATAGTCCAGATGAGGACCGGGGTTTGGCCTGTCACTCAATCTATTATTCTTCATCTTTCCTTCCAGACTGGTGGGAATTCAAGCATATAATAACAAGAGAAAGCTGTCTAGAGAGAGAGAGTATTGTCTAGAGATCTCCAGAAAGGGCAGAACAGAAAGAAAGCAATCTGGAAAGCTGTCGCAAGCAGAACATGGGCTGCCAACTTGGACCCACAATTTTACTTTGTTTTTGCCGCTCCCAGACAGCCCTTCTCTCAGAATTCCTTTCCAAGCAGAGGCTGGTACTTGGCAGGTGACTTGCCTACCAACAGATCATATGAGCTGACCCTCACAGCACTATTATCAGCAACCTTTCATGTGATCTTGTCTGCAGTGTACAAAACTCAGGGTCTGATATTGCACTGGACCTTTTTCTAGGAAAACCAAGCATCACTTTTCTCTTAAATTTAGACCTTATTTGCTTCACCTGTTTGAGAAAAGAAAGAACATTGGGATGTCAAAGAAACAAATATTCATGACATTGATTGAAAGAAGATTCTATAAGGGCCCTGTCTTAATATGTATGGGAACATTGCAGTAGGGATTTGAGGTAGGAAGAAAAGTGTACTCATCTCTGAACACAGCCCAGGAAAGTGGGGGTATACAGTTATCGGTGGTATCTACATATCTGCTAGCTACATATGTAACTGCAAAGGTAAAACCAAAAAAACAATACTGAAAAGAGCTTCCCTGGACAAATATTAGTCACACACCTCTGAGAACATTCTTTCAAAGAAAAAAGCAACACTGCCAGAACCAAAGTATGACCATGCTAGATTCACTTTGTACCATAAAAATTTAAAAATAATTCTATTTCAATTCTATCAGCCTGATCCTCTCATATCCATATTTAATAACTCTACATACGACAAGTATCAGCAGCTTATGCCATTTGGAAAAATATGTCTCATCCCCCTGTCCTGGCTTCAAGTTGGACAGGTGAATTTCTCTGACTCCTAGTATATCCTCTTAGAAAATATCTACTCCATGACTCCACTGTTCCTGAGAGCTTGATCCACGCTCTTAATGTCTGTAACGCTTATGATCTCCACTGAAAGAATTCCTGAGAGTGGCAGAGTGACATCTGGAAGACAGGTATAGTTCATTAGGGTAAACTAAAGCATACTCTCGATTGAGAACAGCTTTTTTTGAGGGCTTTGTCCTGACCCAGCAGGCTTGGCACACATTATAACTGACTTCCCTCACTCATAGTTCGCAACCTAGTAAACAACAGTCCCATTAAGTGACTTTCTGGGATTGTCTATATGAAAAAAGTTGTCAATCATTTGAGCAGGGTATGTCCTGTCCTGTCTTTCATATGGCAATCTGCCACTAATTGGGATTTTTTTCCCATGGAGATTACAAGATTGAAGACATAAGAGTGTGTGGATCTAGATCCAAGGGACAGTGGGGTCAATGGAAGGAAATTTTCTGAGCTGTATACCAGAAGGAAAGCTCACCTCCCAACTCGCTCCAACAGGATTAATAAATAATTAATAATAATAAAGACAAGCCAGGGAGATGTGACATAGCTTTGTGTACAGTGAAAGCAGGTGCAACACATTATATGTAGAGAGTTATTAAATATGGATATGGGAGGCTCTGGTTGATACAACTTAAAGAAGATTACTTTTAAATTTTTACAATTACAATACAAAGACAGCCTTGCATGGTCACTCTCTGGCTTAGGTAAGTAGTGTTTGCTTTTCTTTGCTTGGGAGAATGGATTCAGAAGTGTGTGACTAACACTTGTGGGAGGGAAGTGCTTTGTCTACAGGTAAAAGAAATATTATTCTTGAGTGTTTATATGTAAATGAGAGAGGGAAAAATTTCAGTTTTGAAGTGTCTGTGTCTAAGAGTAATCTCCAAAACATCTCTCCAAATTTCTTCTTCCCTCTCTTGCATCTGCTCCACTCTTTCATTTTGTTTTGTTTGTGTCTCTTTCCTCTCTCTTTCTCTCTCTCTCTCTCTCTCTCTCTCTCTCTCTCTCTTTCTTTCTTTCTTTCTTTTATTTTACAAAGAACCCCAAACTTCTTAAATTCCCTTTACTAGATAATTGAAAACAAATAGTCCAATGAAAAGAAGGCAATAGATTGTATTTGGTAAGCAGCAGAAGCAGACAGGACTGTCTTCCTCTCCCCCACCAAACAGTCTGTGAATAAGAGAAATTTTTTCTATGAAAAAGAAAAATGGGAAAAATAATAATGCACAATAATTATTCCATACTAATACATTTTCAAGTAAGGAGTGCCTGAAGCTAGAATTATGTCGCTTTCAATGGGCTCCCTCACAGAAGGCTCTCCTTGTGATGGTAGCTTTCCCTTTTCTTCCCTTTCCTTTGCCTTTTGTTCTGCCTTGAAAGGCTTGGAAGTGAGCATAATGGCTGTTTTCCTTGGCAGTGAGCTGAGAGTGAAAGCTGGGCTCCCTGTAGACTATGCATTTTGATGCAAATTTACCCAGAAGAAACTGTGCTGCTGATGGCTGCAGGACTCACCTAGTGCAAGGGGAAGCTTGGCTGCTCCCTGTCTGGAGGCTGGGTATTAACTACACTGTTAAGCAGCAGGTGTGCATCTTCCTCCGCACTCAGACTCATAAGTCTCTAGAAAAGACAATGTCCCTCCAGGGAGCATAGCTACCACATAAGGTGTGGGGGAAAACATATTTAGACCACAAACCTGGCAAAACAAAAGTAATTGGAGCTATTAGAAAAGTATTTTCATTATCATCAGGTTTCCAGGCAACTGATTTTTAAGAAAGCTTTGCTTTTCAGGTCAAAAAGTAACAATTTCCTTAAATAAAAGTATTTGGCTACAAAGCTGGAAAGCATCTGCAATCCTGAATTTCTTTCACTACTGGACCTTTATTGTACTATCAAATTTTTCTTTGACATCTACATATTTACAAAACTGGCACAGACTTTAAAAGAAGATTGAGACTGCATTCTTGCATTTGGGATTGCAATTGTCTTGCAATTCTTATGAGAATATTTCCTAATGAGGAAAGGTTCTGAGAGATCAGAAAACGACCATTTCAATGTTCATATGAAAACCATACTGAATCGCTCATATAAAGAAAGATTCTATTACTGTGCATCCACGTTATTTTGTGATGATTCTTTAATGAACAAGAAATAGAATTTTATATGGTATATTTACACAATAAAATACATAAAATATTTGGGGGAAGAATAGGGGGGTCTGGAGAGATGGCTCACTACTAGTTTGGAACACTGGTTTTAGTATAGGACTTGGGTTCAGTAGGTTCAGCAGCCACATGATGACTTTTAACCATCTGTAAATCCAGGTCCAGGTGAATCAAGGCCTTCTTTAGGCCTCCCTGAGCATCAAGAATACATGTGGTGCATGTAACATGCATGCACCTTAAAAACACATATAAATATAAAATACATACATTTTATTTTTTAATTATAGAATTAGAAATATTGTGTGTCCTTGTACCTAGCTAACTACTTTTATTTGCGAGGTAAAAGTCATCTCACTGTTGTATCATATGTTTTGAAAGTCTGGGTGACAGGTATATACTTCTAAATTGTAGACAGAATCAATGCTTGTGAATATGATGCTGTACCCCACGATATAGCCCCTTGGCATTCAAAAACTCTGTAGAGGGAAGATAGTCATACTCCCTGCCTTTCCACGAAAAAGAAACCAAAGTTAAAAAACTCTTAGAAAGGCTTTTCTGATCACCCCATGTCACTGGTCAAACATCTTTTCTATACCCTGAGACAAGGAACATTATTTATGAAGCAACATTGATATGGATCTGAGCCCCCAGGCTGCCTGTGTTTCCGCAAGCATATGACTAGCACACTTTTTATCCAGTTAGACTGTTCACAACTATCAATTTCGTCCCTAGGACTAGAACAAGAGACACACTATGGGACTGAGTGCTTCAGATCTCAATTTCCTTACAAAGTCCCCTACTTTGACTAATATTGGTGGATAATTTTACTCTATCTGGAATTTACTAAAACCCAAAGCTTCTGAACAGGCCAGTGAGCAGCACTTATTCTTCCACAGTCTCTTCTTCACTGCCTGGCATCTTGTTCCTGCTCTGACTTCTTGTCCTGACTTCCTTTGATGATGGACTGTGATGTACCACTCTAAACTTAAGACAGCCTCTCCTGGATAGTTTTGGTCATGGTGTTTGGTCACAATAGTAAGCCAAGACAGCTCATGGATCATAAATCCTACATTGCATGAATTTGTATGATTTTTTTCCTTATCAATCTGTATCTTGTTATAGGGTCTTCAGCCACAAATTTAGTATGGATCAATACAACACATTTCTTCTTCCTTGGAACTGAACATCACACCCTTTGTTAGGTGGAGGGCAAGTGGGCTGTGCCACCAGATGGGCATAAGAACCATGGAGGCTGAGTGAGCTCAAACCCCAGGAATCTCAGAAATTTGAGAACAGCAGGAGTGGAACCTGTCTCTCTGCCTGCTCTAGAATATGTAACCATAACACCTAACTGAGAGGACCATGGGCAGTCACATAATGTAGCACCTGGAGTCCTTCCCCATGCAAATAGAGCATCACCTGGAGTCCTTCCCCATGCAAATAGAGCATCACCAACATCTCAAACCCAGCCAATAAAATACATTTACTCCCCAAATCCCATCCCACTCCAGAAGGTTCATATAGTTCCTGTCCACGTGGAATAAAGTACATAAGTTATTTCTCTCAGAATATACTGAGAGTCGCTGTCTTTACTGAGCTGTAACACTTGGGGAAGAGTTCTCTCTCCTGAAGCGTTCATCCTTGGACTGTGGACCCACATGGATGGCCAGGCTCTCACTGTCTGCAGTGCTTCACATCAGAGCAGCTGTCGAGGGACCTGGGACACCTCTGCCCTGCACAGGCTGCCCAAACATCTTTATCTCTCCTTTAAGAGCTGTAACACTCCTGGCATTTGTGGCCAGACCAGAGTCCTGTGAAACCAAATCATCCCAAGACCCTATTCACTCTCCTCAGTCTGGCATACAGAGAGGTCTGACACTCCAGAGGGAAGTGGGCAGACTGTAAACAACAGTTAGGCACAGCCCATGCAGCTTAAATGAATAGATTAACAAATCTGTTCCTGGGAGTACAAGAAGTCACTCTGTGTTTATTGGGGTGAATTGAGACTGTAAGGACATGTGGGAATATTGAAATCATATCAGAGAAACTAGAAACAGGTATAACCCCTTTGCCTTCTTTTTCTTTCTTTCTTCTCATCCCCTCCCCCTCCCCATCTCTTACTTTCTCTGATGCTCATCTATCCCTTCTTGACACTCAGTTGCTTGTCGGCTCTGTAGTTGAGTGCCATGTCTAATTCATACACCATGGTTCTCTCGTGTGTCTCTCTGTCTTGGTCTCTCTCTATCTCACTCTCTCACTCTCGCTCTCTATCTCTACCTCCTCTCTCTCCTATCTATAAGCTTATAATAAACTTCTCCTGAGGAGTGACTCTGTGTGGGCCACAGATTATTTTATTCTTTGAACTTTGTGAATCAAAAACATAGGCTAGGGCAGGTTTGGTGGCCAGTGAGTTTCTAGGACCTTTGCTCACAAAGAAAGATTATGTAATTTCTGTTGGGAAAGACTCTTGCATTGCAGAGAAAGTGACTATTGGGTGAGAAACAAAATGTTACCACAGAAAGCAGCTTCACATAGACATTAGGGGCCTCAAAGTAGGTAGAGAAGCCCTGTCTCCCATAAAGAGGAGAAGGATGGATGTTTAGAGAATGGGATGTGCAGATGGATTAACAGAGAAGTAACCAAGGGAGGCTTTTTAGAGAGGTCAGGTCATCCTTCAGAGGGTCCAATTCAAATGGGCTCTGCTCCATTACAATGATTGTTAAGCATAAATAAAGTTTGAATAGGATGATCAAACAAGCAGCTCTTACCACAAAAGAATAAAACAAAGCAGTTTATCCTGCAGCCAAATGCCAAGGGTTATGACCATGCTTTCCTCAGACTCCATATTCCAACCAAGAAGCAATCTTATGAGCTTTTTTTTTATAGGAACAGAAGAAGACCATAGCATAACATTTTTCAGATGCATGGTTGGGCACATCAGCTAAATGGGTTACAACCGAGAGGGGAAACTCTGTGATTGGCTTTAGGTCCTATCTAGTGTCTGCTCATATGATCCAAAGTTTGGTCTAATGGTCACAGAAGGATGTTAAGTTACACTGAGAAGAAGGCAACATGTGATCATTAAGCCAACTAACAATGCCCTGAAATAATTTGCCACGACTCGCAACATTCCAAACCTCAGCACACCCCAGCCGTTCTAATCAGCCAATTAGCTCTAGCAGACACAGCCTCTTTCCTGGGATTCTGCTTCCTAAAGTCAAACTTATAGACTTTTTGTTGGTTTTCAAGTTTGGCTAATCATTTATGAGCTCAAACATGGGAGTTTGAAGATGGCCTTTTCAAAGGTAAACACAAGGTCAATTTCTCATCGTGTCTGTGATGCATGGGAAAAAGAGAGATTGCCTGCAGAAATGATTTCCCAGCCCACAAAAGGCTGGAAAGATGTTTTAATCGCATTTTCCAGGAGCACAGGCTTTAGTGAAATTTAGCATTGTCTAGTCATTTCTGTCAGAATATCTGTGCTTAAACTCGGATCAGGCTTATTTGTTGGGCTGACTTTCATTGCTTGGATTTCTATTGTACCATCTCAGTATGCCAGACTATTTCTTTTGTTGCAGTCTTTTCTTATTGCTTATTTAGCCAATATGGTGGGGAAGAAGATGTTTTTTTAAAGACACTCTTGTGTCCTATTTTGCCTACCAGAGTATTGAAACAATGGCCCCATGAAACTGGAATCTCATGCTAGGCAAGAAAATGCCTAAACCCTGATGCCAGCCAGAGGGGGAACTCATCCTCCATTAAGAATTCTCACGGGGCTAACAATTGTCACAGCAGCTTGCTGGAAAGACAGAAACCAGCATTTAGATATATGTAATCCTGGTGATCTCCTTAAATCTGCACCTCATTTCAGAGTTACAAAGATGGGTTTGGTGGCCCCTGAGCTTTCTTCTCTTCTTTCTCAGTGTGGTTGCGTTGACTAGATCTCCTTTGTTGGCTGTTTTATTTGGCTTCTCAAGGGTGAGTGGAACAACCTAAGCCTCCTGGCCATAGACTGTTAGGGTGGGTTAAATAATTTCTTTGAAAAAAAAAAGAATGCAGTCACCTTCTCAAATGACACCAGAAGCTGACATATTGATGACATGTCAAGGGAATGCTTTCCTCCCCAGGCAGATGACTCATCAGGTTTCCTGAATGAATGCTATAGTTTAGCATTTGTGAAATTCATAAGTAATGATACATTTCAGGAAAAATGTTTGTGTTCTGCAAAGAGCTGCCAGGGACATGCAAAATTTAGTGTTTTACCTCCATATCTGAGAATTCAAAGCCCTGTCTTAGGGGAACTGTTGACAGAGACACTGGTGGTACCCATGGCACTGTTGGTACCCACCAATGCCTGGCTCTCAGCATCTACTTCTTTTTTTTGTTAAAAAAAATACATTGACATTAGCATCATGATCTGTTTCTTCACAGATATATACTGCTGTCAAAGAGTCTTGAAAATGAAAGGAAAAACATTCTAGCAAGTGCTACAAAAATTGGTTACCATTATTTAAACTGGGTTGCAGTGCTGGAAAAAATACTTAAACTCTTTGTGAAAACTTATACGGGGAAACACAAAACTCTCCCAGGGAGATCTGAGGGTTTATCAGGGGGATGTGCTCATTGTGAGACTATGAGCTCATTGGTGAATTGCAGACCAAGTTTCAAGAAAATAGAAAGATAGTAACTGTGAGTAGTTTGCAGGTGAAGAGTGAATACAGTGACTGCCTAGACTTTCTTCCCATGGATGGCAGTTGCTAGGATCTGATACAAGGTGAGCCATCTCCTCAAAATATGCAAGAGCTCACACTCCAAGTGAGAAGACGCTTGGCACAGAAGGAAGTGAAATTTTAGGAGAAGTGTTGTTACTAAAGAAAATCTTAAAATGTTTTTAGCTGTTAACTTGGGCTTTAAGATGAGGGAGAATATTGACTTAAAATCTGAAAGAACTGCGTGCATAAATTAAAGGGGCTCCCTCTCCAACACAAACATATGATTAAGAAAAAGTCTTTTCTCTGAAAAACAAGGGTGAGCAGGGGAACTTAATCTGAGTGGTAGCACCTGCCATCACACAAGCATTCTAGAGGCAAAGGTAAGAGGGATGACCATATGTTGTAGTCTAGTCTGGTCTATATGGTGAGTTCCTGACTAGTGAATAGAACATAGCAAGAAACTGTCTCTAAAAACCTAAAAGCAAAATCTACAAAACAAAAATAATGACAAAAAGAATAGAGCTTTCTAAGTTGCAATCTGTGTGATAGAATACTCCAAAAAAGGTTTAGTGTCTCTCTTTCTTTCTCTCTCTCTCTCTCTGTCTGGTTGTGTGAAATGCAAACATCTTGTCTTTATCCTTCATTGCCTAGTGAATATTGGGTATAGTTTTCAACTTCTTATGTGCTTCCATGTCTAACCAGCCTTGAAAACAAGGAGATAATCATACCCTTTCAGCTGAAAATATCCGTGCTTATCTCAAATTCAAATTTTCACACTGAAGTGGAAAATTCCATTTTTAATTTTAGTTCAAGATGCAAGGCTTGTATATAAGACCTATAAGAGATATTTTGAATCCAACACGTGGAAGTAATAATGTTGTAACAGCTAAGCCTACTATACTGGAGTCAGACTTTTCTCTTTTTCAGAGAGTTGATACAGGAGACCCATACACAACATGATGAGCATTCTTGAGTTACACACCCTATGTTCTAATTTGTGTTCTGTTATTGTGATAAACACTAAGACCAAAGCAACTTGGAAAGGAAAGGGCTTATTTAATCTTACACTTTTGTAGTCCATCATGAGGGAAATCAAGGTCGGAACTCTAGGCAGAAGATTGAAGCAGAAACCATGAAGGAACACTGCTTACTTTGGCTCACAATCAGCTGTCATTTTTATATAGCCCAGGTCCACTTGGGATGGTATGGGACCTCCTCACAGAGGTATAGGCCATGCTACATCAATTAACAATTAAGAAGAAGCCTCGCACACCTGGCCGTAGGTCAATTAGATCTGACCAATTCAACTGAGTATTCAACTCTTCCAGTATTGCTTCTAGAACTGCACCAAGTTATCTGCTGACATTTTACCCCTTGTCAACCTCAACACACAGACATATCAGTTTAAATTCGAAGTTTTTCTTTCTGCTTTGTACACTAATGTCATAATATAAAATGCAGTCCAACTTGAAAAAAGTCCCAATCTTAAAAATTCCAATAATTTAAAAGTCCAAGTTCTTTTATAAAATCTAAAATATTTTATTGGTGGATTTCTGTAATGTTCAAAGTAAGTTGCATGCTTTCTTATTCCAAAAATAAAGAATCCATAACAACTAAATCAAATCAAAAGCCGAATCTAAGTGTCTAAAAAGGTCAATGTCTGATATTTGGTCCCTACTCATGATCTTCTAAGCTCCAAAGGGTTTGGTAGCAAGTACTACCTCTTCAGATCTGCCATTTGCAGCATATTTATCTTATCTAGTATGCTTATGCTGCCTCCACTCCATACCTGCCTCTGTATTTGATGGCTACTCCATGGTCCTGGCATCTCCAATATTATGGAATCTCTACAGCAGCTGAGGTGCTACCATTTCCAGTGTACTCTCTTGAACTCTATTTCAGGACTTTGACCCTACCACGTGGTGCCAGGTCACAGCAGCCATTTCTGACCATCTCAATAGTTCATCTCCCATACCTTCTAAAACAACATAGGAGACTCTAACACATTACTAATTTTTGCTTAATTAATTTGGGCTTGAGATGCTGCCTTGATCCCATTGGATCACAGCCTTTGCATTCTGACTTGAAGGAAACCATTCGCCGAAGATTTTACTTCAGTGATGCTGGTCTCTTATTAATACCAGTTGACTCCTAATTCTCAGCTCACCCGCATTCCCTGTCCCAGTAAAGCACAAAAGGTTTTACTTCCACAGATTCTTAATTCAAATGAATCATATGAACAGCCCTGATACCTTGTAGAGAACTATAATACCTGCTGACTACATGACTGCATCTTTCATAACTGTATATAGTCTTATATAGGTTATTATTTCCTAAGCAACACAGCATATCAAATCTTTGTAATTGATATTGTAAATGATTTCAATATGGTTTACTGTACATGATAGAATGTGTTATATGAAAATACAGCATCATTTTATATAAGGAATTTAGGTATCTTTAGAAATTGGCATCTATAGGGGGAGTCTATAACCACCTCTAATGGATAAGAGATATAATCATGCCCAAACTTATAACTTTCAAACACACACACACACACACACACACACACACACACACACACACACTAAAATAAACCATTATCAAATTTTAGCAAAATGCACTATTCTTACAGGGGAAAAACTTTTAAAAACATTCACATCTCATTTTGACCTTACCAGCTATTTAGCAAGTTACTATATCTGGTTAGGAGTTTTATAATTTATGGGAAGAAAATAATAAAACAAAGTTTGAAAGAATGTTGTGTTTAAATATCTACTTTTAAAAATAAATCCGTCAAAATCTATTTTGAATAGCTTGAATCAGAAAGTGAAAACTTTTGCCTTACATGAAAATCCATTTTTGTTCTCTCTTACAGCAAGAATTTATGGTAAGACTTGTAGGCCTCAATGTAGAAAAGAAGTAAGATGAGAAATTAAGAACCAAACACAGACATTGCGTGTGAGTGTAACCATAGAGCAACTATGGAGGAGACTTCTGCTATACCTTATCCCTCCTGATGAGCTAATGGATAGTAACCGTTGCTATTGAAGAGGGTGCCATTTTCTTAAGTTTTGTAGTTACTGGGGCACTAGTTAGGAAAATAAAGAGGTTCAGAGGGATAAGACAGGAAACAATGGATAATGGGTTGGGTGCATGTAATCACAACACACTGTATAAATGAATGAAACTGTTTTTTAAAAAAGATTAAAAACCTTCACATCCAAACAGGCAATTAATATTTCTACCATTTCAATATCAATGCACATTAAAATAGGTATCTGTTCATTTAAAATGCAAGAACACAGAAAATAGTATGCTACTGAGTTAGTTGAAATAAGTAGGTCCATACAGAAATATTTCATATTAAATGAACATTGACAATGATTATTGTATATGATCTGTAGCTTAAGGATTGGTCCATGTAGCAGCTGATTAGATAACATGATGTTATGCGGTGTGACTAATGGCATTTTCCACAAAACCAATCATACAATATGGTTACAAAATGAATTTGATGTGCCTTTTCTGGACAGGTTGGGCTATTTCCTCCTTCAGCCCAGAAATGTGCTATTAATATTAACAAGCACTTTTCAGACAAGATCACAAAATGTACTTTTCTGACCTATTCTCTTGGAGTATTCATTCTTTTAGCTTATTGTCAATTCTATGAGGAAAATCGGACAGAATGAGGAGGAGCATATATGTAAGAAAATCAGGACCTGTAGCCAACATGAGGTACCTGTCCTCAAAGATAGGTCCTAGGGAAACCAGGAATATTAAACTCAACAGAAGGGATGCCTGCTTGTTTTCATCAAGAATGCTGGGAATGGTTGTAGTGAATAGCCTGGTGACCTGTGCTATCTGTAGTGCCAAGCTTCACCTGAATTCCTAAGACTATTATATTTATACAGACTGTTGCTCCCTAGGCCTTTATTCTGATCCTTGTTTCTCAGTCAATTCTTATGGAACAGGTCATGTGCTCCTTGCAGAAGAGTGTTGAGCTATTCAAGTCTTAGGCTTTAGTGTAATTATTCTCACCAGGAAACTTTCTTTCCCCAAATTTGTACTGTACTTAAATATATGTATAATAAATTGTTTAGGGTCAGTTTGTCCCAGCACTGACTACTGAGTTGTGTTTAAGAGGATTTCTTTCTTGATTTACTCAGATAATTACTCCACCAACTCTGGTGTTTTCAGAGACTCCCTCAGAGGGGCACATTCCATTGCCCTAAATACCTGAGTCCCCATCTTTCCCAGATTGCTCTGTTCTCTGAAGTACTCCTGTTTTGAAGTGCCATGTCAATCACAGTTATTCTACCTTTGATGCCTGTCGCTCAGGGGTGTGTGTGTGTGTGTGTGTGTGTGTGCATGCACTTGGGCTTGCGCACGCCTGTGCATGTGTGTATGTATTGAGTTTGTAATTTATGTTTTGGATCATCAGAAATGGTGTAACTCCAAAGCAATGCTGTAGTGAGGTAGACATTAAGGAAAAGGAGAGTTCATTTTGCATATGGGAGGAAATCTGAATTTTGTAGTTAGAGAATGAACCATGAGATTATATTTTCTAAACATGGCTGCCCAAATTTCTTCTCATGCACATATTTCCGTCATGGTGTGAGATGGTACTTCCGTGACTGAATCCTCAGTTCCATGTTTCTTATTCTTGGCTTAGGATGGATTGCTATTGTGGCAAAAGTGATGTGCTATGATATCCAAGGTTGTCAGAAGAGACACTGTCCTTTGTTTTTTGTGACCCTAGCTATTCTTATATAATACCTGAGGAAAATCACATAGACCTTAGAGAACTCTGCCTAAGAGGCATGCTACTCCTGATTAGTATCATCCATATCTTGAAAGATCTTCCCACAGGAATTAAGCTTCCCTGGTAGACTGGACCAGAGACAGAATAGAGCTGCCCACGCCAGAAAAAAAAAAATCAAGATTTTGTCATTTCATATTAAAATACTTTGGTAAAATTTATTATGTAGACTGGGCAATTTGAAGATCTATTCAAAGGGGAGAAATGTAGACAAATTGGTTCTACGATGTATTTCTACAGTCATGAGGCATTGTTGTTGGTCTAAGAATCATGCAATTCTGTAATTCTGATTCTAATAATTTCTATTCAATTTATTTCTTTTTTCTCTCCAAAGACTCTGGCCAGCATTTTTAATATAACTTATCTCATGATGTATTATTTTGAATGCACAAAATGACTGAGAATTAAAAGTATTTTCGTTTCCAATTTTTAAATAACTTACTATTTTTAGTATATGAGTCATGATCTCCAAGAAAGAAAAACAAAATCTTGGACTTCTCTTCCAGAATTGTTCTACAATAATTGCATATATATGCTACAAGAGGATCACTGAAGTATCAACTCAACTACATGGCACTGGGAATAATAAAAATACCATCGCCTGGCTATTGCTCTCTCCCTGACAAGTACTGCACAGCAAGTATGTGAGGAAGTGAAAACAGAAACAGACCCCGAGCTTAGAGGACTCCTGGTTCTAAATCCTGGATTCCACAGACCTAATGTTTATTTTATCTAAAAACTAAGAAGAGCAGGTTTCCCGTAGGAAACAGTGAAACATATTTTCAAAATTACATTAATTCTGTAAGGAGACCAACCACCGTTATTGTGTAGCTCTGTTTTCATTGAATATATTCAGTTTTCTTGAGTTAATTTAATTTTGTCTAGTTAGCACCAGCTGCTAAACCTTTTCCATTATTGAATTCTTTCCAAAAGTAAAGGGAATTCTTGGCAAATCTTCTGTTTCTTATTGAATTATGACAGGTTGAGAAATGATTCTTTATTGAGAATCGTCTGTAAGATCTGTTAGCAGAATCAGGCAAGATTTCAAATTGTGAGTAGAAACTCAGACTAAATAATACCACAGGACCTCATCAGAGGACAAAAGAGAAAGCCACCCTTAGGTGTGGGATACTGCATACTCCTGTCACAGCTATGTAGAAGAAAGACTATGGCAGTGGTTCTCCATCAAATGATAATTTAAGAGGAAAAATTAGTTATGCAAACATTAGTTTAATATCGAAAATGGGATTTTTGGCTTAAAAAATTCCATTTGCCACTTCAATTACAAATAAAGATTTACTCTTCTATTAATTTTCTTACTTTTAATTCCATCTTCATTTTTACCTTCAACTTTGTTGATTTAGATTGTTTATATCATGCTTTATTTTTTTACCCAAATCATTGGGGCTGAAGTTTTAAAACAATTCTTCTGCTTCTACATCTTACATCTTGACCAGAGTTTCCCTTTGCTTTACTCCTCCTAGTCCACCCTCCATTCTTCAAATAAGAGCAGTTCCTTCCAGGGATATTAATCAAACATAGCATATCAGGATACAATAAGACTGGGGCACAAACCCTGGATCAGAGCTGCGAGAAGCAACCAGGACTCACTTGTTAACTCATGATATTTTCATTCTCCTTCTGTCTTTTCTTTTCTGAATATGGAGCCTTGAACATGTTGAGTATAGACCCTATCACTGACCTATGCCTCTAGGACTTTTAAAACATACATCTTGTAAAAATGTGGAATGAGATTTTGATAAAAAAGAGATTTGTGGAGATTAAATATAAGTGAAAGATGTTTCTAGTCAGTTAATATCATATCCTAATATGGAAAGCAAGTAAGTATTTCTTATTTTTAAAATGTATTTTTCCCCATAGAAGCGATCTCTGGTCAAATGTAAATGAATCGTATATAGAAAGCGGGCAGGGTTTCAAAAATTGTAAACATCTCTCTGCTTTATGATACCATAGTCCAGTGTTGAAAGGACTATGTGTATGTGTATCACAAACTTCATATCAGGCCAGAAGTGTGAACTCTTTTCTTTGCAAAGAAATGAATCATAAGCTTTCCATTGTCCTTTGTTTAAAGGTTAAAAGTGAACAGTAAATTAAAATGCTTAAAAGATAAAATCAGCTAATTAGCAAGCTCAATTTGTAAGTATTTTGGCAATTAATTACTTTCTTTTTTTAATAAAATCTTAGCCTGTTTTCTGTAGTTTTGGAAAATTCCTGTACCTGGCTGCTTGATGAAGACAAGGGATTTGTCTACCTCCTACTTTGGAGGGCTGAAAGTGTAGGAATGGCTGTGCTTCTGGTGAGGGCCTCAGGGCAGTATCCTAAAATGGTGAAGGTCTGCAGGAGAACCTATCAGAATATGTAATTCATCAGCCAGGTGCATTCTTCAGAACATCCTGCTTTTATGAAAATCACTCAAGATTCAGGACAATACATTAACCTTTGCCAAGCATGTTAGCCTCCATAAGTAGATTATCCCCACCAAGCCCTCATTTTTAGCGGTCCCACCATGTCCCAATATCCCAAACCCATGGCCAACTTTGCATCACATGAGTTTTGGGGGGTGTAGCTTTAAAGATTTCCTAAACCACAGGTGGTTAACAAGAAATTTCTAATTCAAAAGACAAACTACAGAGACTTACTGAACAGTCGTCTAGTCAGGTCTCTGCCAACGTTTTATATGCAGGGAACCAATATTAAGGACAAAACATGCCATGAAATCAGTGTGCCTTTTGTACGTCAGGAAGTGTTGAGGCAACACACCTTAAGATATCCAAGGAGCAATCAATAGGATTCTTTGTCACAGCATCAAAGAGCTTAGAGTACCATAGATTGTTTGGAAATAGGTTTCAATAAACCCCATTGAACTTCCAAGTGGCATGTTTGTGCATCTTTGTCCCCAGATATTGACCAGACCTTCACAGAACTAAGAAGAACGTGTTAGCCAGTATAAAGTACTCACACTGAGCACTTGAAATAGATTACTTTTAACTCTTACAAGAACCTTGAGAGAGAAATATTGCCAACATTAATTTATCATGAAGACAATAAAGATTGTAAATACCAAGCATCCTCCGAGCTTGTCATGGGCATAAATTCTCCTGTGCTTCTGAGGCCAGCACAAATTCTCCATCCTGTGTCTTTAATTTGATGATGAGAATGATGACTGTAGTGACTGTTACAATTTTTCAATTCACAGTATTAACTGCCGTGCTGTATGCTTTGTGTGTCCTCTCCTGTATTGCTTTATATCCCCAAATCTCTTTGTCATAATAAAAGATTTAAAGGACTTTCATTTAAATCCTCCATCATTATGAAAACGGAGAGTGGAAGCAGTTAAGTAATTTGTCCCAAATCATTCAGCACATAAATAGACTTGCTGGGATTTGTACCATGACAGAATGGAGAAAGTGCTAAGGCCTTTAACCTTCACACAGAATTGATTTCAAACTGAGTCTCCGAGAAGGAGAGGACAGCTCAAGGTATTTATATAAGATAGAGCCATCTTTTTAAAATACCCCTCACTTCTACTCAAAGAAACTGTCTTCACCGATAAACCTATCTGGAGCTTGTGTTGAGGTTAAGAGTTGTTCATTATTTGTGTTGTATCAGCTCATGTTCACTTACATCTAATACTTTTATAAAAGGTATACTTGGATTTACCTTTAATTGTCTAAGATGATAGTACTTGGAAACCATGGGGAGAGACTGAGAGGAGATACTGTGCTTGAAGATCCCTCTGCACCTTGTGAGGAGGTATTTCCAGAAGCAATTATTTTCTTTCAATGTATAAACTTCCTGAAAAATTAAGAGCAGACAATGTATGGGTTTCTCTAACATCTGAAGCATGATTATCAAGCCAGGGACAGTAGTGCAGCAGGAGGAGCTGTAGGTCTTGCAAGTTTTAGACAGATGCTCGATTGTCCATAGGAATGGAGTACAGATGACTTAGTTCCAGCACTGTAGCCTTCACACTCCAGAGGTTTATCATTGAGATCGCCTTCAATGAGCACAGAAGTGGGTTGGGGAAAAGACAGAAGGACGGTTTCACACTGCAGGATGCTAGGTTTCGAGTGTTGAACATATAGGAAAGGGGATCCTTGAGCTTCCTTTCTTACTCTCCCCTGTTGGTCCTTCTGCCTCCGTAGATAACACTATTTCTTCTTTCAAGCCATTCATAAGTCATTCACATATAATTTTACATATGCATACAAATTAGGAGCTTGAGTAGGAGGAACCACACAATGTTCCTCTTTCTGCATTTGACTTAATGTGAGCATTTCCAGTTACCTCCATTTTCCTGCAAATGATATAACATCATTTCCCTTTCTGACTGAGAATTATCTGATTTTGTGTATACACTACATTTTCTTCATCTAGTTCTCTGCTATTGGATACCTGCATTGGTGCCATAATTTACCTGATGATGTATGGAGTCATGAAGTGACAGACACTGAAGAAAACTGTGCTATATTAACAGTCTTAAATAAATTGTGTTTTATAGTAGAAAGATGTGAGTAGCCAACTAAGAGTCCTTTCCACTGCATCTCCAGGAGGAGTTAGGGAGGTGAATGTAGCAACAACCACTTTTTTTCCTGAACTTGAGATATTGTTCTGATATTTTTCTTGGATCAGAGACCAAACAGCTCAATTCAACACAGGTCAGATGACCAGGAGGTACACTGGGGAGAGGTAACCTGAAAAACAACAGCAAAGATGATTCGTGCAAAAATCTGCGGCAAGGAATGGAGCATATAAAGCATTTGCACTTATTTCATGTATTACAAGTTTCATCACTGATTAAAGTATTCTATTTTCTCTTAAAATGAAAGCTGTGTTCAAAATTTAATAAGGACCTTTCCTTACTGAAGTATCAAACTCTTCAAAAGTACCAGATAAAATGAACATTCTTTTGTTAGATATTCTTAATTTTTGCAAGAATTTCTTGATTCATGTCTTCCCTGCCTCCCCACTCTCACAAACTTTGTGCTCTCTAAACCCATCCCTACGTTCTCCATATTCTCTCAAATAGACGCTTTTCAGGACTCTGCCTCCATTTATTCCCAAGATAGTTTATTGGAAGGTAGTTTTTGTGTGATTCCATGGAACAAGTTATCGGCTGTAAAGTGAAGACACAGCTGGTGGGCAAGGCCACAGGCACCAGGTGACTGGAGTTTTTCAGCATCATGTTCTTACATAAAGTTCACTAAGCAGGCTCCAGCCATTCTCTCTCCTCTGCGGAGAAGTCAAGGCCCACACACTTGAATGTCAGCAGATGCTGAAAATAAGCAACCTTTTTTTCATCTTTGAGTTCCCTTCCCATGCAATGCTCAGAATCTGATTTTACCAGCATGGGAATTCTTGTCCAAAGAATGAAAACAGAGATTTTCTCAGAGTTAGGGGGAAAGAAAGATGCTAATCCACATCCAGGCGATATTTAAAACAAAACAACAACCTTCAATCATCATAATATAATGAAACATTAAATTTACAAAACAAGCCGGGCAGTGGTGGTGCACGCCTTTAATCCCAGCACTCGGGTGCACACACACACACACACACACAAAACCATGAAGAAGAGACAGGAAACAATACAAATCAGTAATAATTTTCATTAACTTACGTGTCATAATAACAAAAAAATAAACAGAGTACTGGCAGAATTAAATAACAACATAAATAAACTGGACTAAAAGAAATCTACAGTACATTATATTCAAACAGAAAAGTAGAAAAATTCTTTGCATTCTCTGGAACTTTCTACTTAAAACATTATAAGTCATGAAGTGGGCATAAAATATAGAAAGTTAAACTAATTTATTGTATTCTATCTGAGCAGAATATAGAGAGACTATAAATCAAAAGCAAGAAATTCCTAGAATATACATAATGTCCTGAAGATTAAATGGTATGTGAGTCCTTGAAAAATGAAAACTAAAACAAAATTTTCTAATATCAAATAAAAAATATGTCAAATTTATGGGATAAAATGAAAGTACTCCTATGACTAATGTTAGTTGAACAACTGAAAAGTAAAGGACAATATATATTCATTAGGCCATTTACTGACCAAAGTTAGTGATTTATTTAAATCTGGTGGGAAAGACACCTCTCTTCCAATCTCTCATGACCTTTTAAATGGTATTAGACTGATTAATCGCTAACAGATGGTCAACAGAGGGCAACAGAGACCCAGGCTACACTGAGAGCTGCGTCCTGCAGGTTCTGCCTTTGGTGGGTGAAGGCATGCCTGTGCATTTCCCTTCACAGTGTGGGTTACAGATCTGAGGAAGAAACCCCTCCCCCATTTCATACCTCTGGGCACAGAAAAGCACTGGAATAAATAAACTATTGACTGACTTTTGATTTTTACTTAGATATCGGTCTGTTTTGGCAGCTCCCCTCTTAAAGAAGATGTCACAATCTCAGCCCATCCCACAGTCATTCTTAAGACCTAATTGTTGCATGGCTTCAACCAGCAGTCCTTAGGTATTGAATAACAGTTCTGTGGGAGAAAAAGTGCTCTTTGTCAATGATTATCTGTAGATCTCACAAACTTTGTGCTTGACACTTCTGCAGCAAGTGCTGTATTCAACTGGAAATTAGTCCATAGGAGAAGGAGATATACAAGGGGTTAGGAGCAAATGTTAGTTGAGAATCCATTACACAGCAGATGCTGGGCTGCTTGCTTCACCTTAGTACCTACCTCAGCTCCAAGAGGCAGTATGATGTTCTTCACCCACCTCATAGCACCACAAGGAAGAGTGTGAAATAAATCTCATTTTCTCACATGTCAAAGTGCTATGTCAACTGGTACTTGAAAAACAGGATGAAGAGCAGAAATGATAATGTTTTCAAACTGCCAGTCTCTCATGCTTTCTGGCTAGGTAGGTAAAAGTGCTTTTAAATATAAACTATTCTAAAATCACATAATTTGACCCAAAGTTAATTTTCATTTCTGCAAAATACAAATCTCACATTTAAGACTTAGCATCATGACTAAATAAAGTTAATATGCATCACAGTATCAAGGACATCTCAAAGATTTTAGCGTTCAGTGAAAGCATTTTAAAAGCCTGCCTATGGCTTCCATGGCAACTGGAGAACACCGAGTGACTTTTTCATATGTTCTATCCCTCCTAGGACTTTATACATCTGCATATCTTACTTGCCCATGCTTCTCTAGCTCCCCAACCCTGAATAACTTCTGTCTTCTGTCTTGAAGGGACTTCAGGTAGCCCAACAATGGCAAACATGGCTCTGGCAGGCCTTACCTTTCTCCCCTAGACTACCTTGTTAGGACCTGTGAGGTTACATTTCTAAAACTAACCACCAAGGTCTATTCCCGTATTTGGCCACTTCCTCCTCTTAAGGCTCATTATCAAGGTGCAGATATTAAAGTATCAAAGTCCATCAATCAAAAGCCTCCTTTGGCTTCCCTAATTAACCTATCAGATAAAAATTAAACAGTTGGTCAAGAGGTTTACCTGTTTTTAATTTTTGTATACTCCCATTTGTCTATGCCCTTTCTCTTCCAGAAGCAGTCCTTTGAACCCCCAACCCCTGCTCCAGACAAATAGCCCTTTCCCCTATACTGTGTTCTTTTCCACCTCCCTCATCCTCTGTCTCCTGTCTTTGTTTCTTATACCCTGCCCTTTGAGCCTCTGGGGCAAATAAATCTCTTCGGTACTAAGAACTTCATCTTGGGGTGTCTTAAATCAACCTAGAGTTCCCTACATGTCTCAGCCCTTGTGAACCTTCCGTGTGCCTTTGTTCCCTTTATATGTAAACATCCCCAATAACTCCACGAATTGTGATGTCTTCCTAAGGGAAGCATTACAAGGACTTGCTCCAGCATCAGCTTGTCCTCAACACTTGTCTTCACAATGCTTTGATCTCAGTTTCCTAAGGTTCTCTCTTTCACTCTCCTTCTGACTACAGTCTACACGTATCAGCATTTATCTTTCTCCAGAAGTGGACATAAGCTAAGGTTCAGGTCACTTTTTTTTTCTTTTTAAGTCTCTATCTTCTAAGCTGTTTCTATGTATTGATCCTATCTATTTTAAAATCTCTTATTATCTATCTATCATTAACCATCTAAAATCAAGGATGATAAATCTGTTATAGAACTAGCTGTGCATGATATTCAATTTTTGGAGAGAGTTGTCCTGAAAAGAGGTGAGATTTTGAGATTTTACTGCACATCTGGATGCTGCTAGACTAGGTATATCACTTTATGACAGTGTATCTTTATTTTGTTCGTTTGAGATAGGTTTTCTCAAACAAACAAAAAAGGCATAGCCTTGGCTGCCCTGGACCTTACTCTGTAGACCATGGCAGCCTGGCACTGAGAGATCGGTTTGTTTCTGCCACCTGAGGGCTATAATTAAAGGCATGTACCACCACACCAGTTCTGACACGATATTTTAACCCATATACGTGAAAGGAAGGATGAAGATCTGAAGGGATGATTAACAAAGGATCAATAGTTGCTCATATTCATCAAGAAAGGAAGGTGTTAGGTATTGTTGAACTTGGATAATGCTTCTGTTTTACCCATAGTTAGACATAGTTACAGAATTATCCCTTTTTTTTTGATTCATCATGATCAGAGTAACCTTTCCTGCTTTTGGAATTCTAAAAAAAACAATTATCTTGGGAAATCAAACCCCACATTGCTGATGGCTTTTGACCTTCTCCATCACTGCGATCATGCATTTCATCTTCACAAGTCTCAGCCTCCATTCATTCATAGTCTCACGGCCATGTTTGTTGGCATTCTGTGTTTTGTTGAAGCTAGTTTTGTCTGCCATGTACAATACTTATAATTTTATTATGTAGCAAAATTTTACTTTACAGAAACCTTACATTTCCAATTTTTAGACAAATAAGTCAGTTTATTTTTTAACCAAATAGTGGCAGTTACAAAAACCAATAATTGATTCTTAAGAATAGAATCTTAAAGTGAAAATAAGAACTATGTGAATGGCTTATAGAGTCTATGAAGATGTAATACATAAAAGCATGATTTATAAGTTCAAAAATTCTATCATGATGTTTGTTATCTTGACAGCTGACTTTAACTGATTAAAGATAAATCTTTTCAAAAGAGATGTTAATTCTAAGCCAAGGAATAATTTAAAAGACTAAAATAGGAGAAACGACATCAAGTTGGAGATATGAGGAGGATTAATTAATTGAAGATAAGTACAGTGATTTTTAACTAAGAAATTCTTAAAGGTACAGTTTTGACTAATGTATGTCAAAATTAGTGATAATATTTACAGAAAGAAAACTGAGGAGGAAAATTAGATAAATTATTTGTAAACAGTATGAAGACAATTCCTTTTCTATTTCATTATAAAATACACAGACATTTTATAATTTCTTTGAGCATTGAATGCTATTATACAAAAACTAAAGTGGGGACTGGTTATTTTTTCTAATCTCAACTTTTTTCACAAGTGTTCAAAAAATTCTTATTGAGTGTTAATGTTTTCTTGAGGAGAATTTACGAATATCTGTATGTGATAATATGATATATCCTTGAAATTGCCAATTGGCAGACTATGATTGAACAATTCAATAGATAATTAATAGACACTATAGAGTTCAACTACTCTTTTCCATGAGTAAATTGTGCCCATCCTCCCAACACTGGCATTAGAAATTCATTTTCCAACTCATTACTTTGAGCAAACAGTTTCAAGCCATTCAACATAGGTCTTCCTCTACTTTTCTTTCTAATTTCAATGAAAAGTACAGAATTTCTTCTGTTTTACTTCCCAATGTCTGGAGGCCCAGTATCTAAAAGAATCTTGTATCAGATCCTGGTTTTGGATGTTGATTCTGTTAATTGTCCTCTATGAGGATTTGCCCTTCTTGGTTTGAAGACTCTTTAGTTCTCAAGTGATGTTCTGGGATATCTGTTCATTGCCTTCATTCAACATGCAGGCCCAAGCCCTCACTAAGGTCATAGAGCCAGCCCTGACTGTGAGTTTAGTTCCATGCTGCAGAGCACATAAGAGCACAATGAATAATTCAGGGAATATAATTAGGTTAAATTAACACTGAACTCTGTTGTCTCCCAATTGTACTGAAAGTCAACCGACAGGTCGGGTAGAGGCTCTGCTCATTCAATTCCCATCCTCTGTTCCCCTTCTCTCTATTTCCTCCTCAACCCATTAGGTTTCCTTAAATTTCCCTACTGTGTTTTCATGAACTTTGCTCTAAATTTAATGATCATTAGTAAAAATCCAAAATATTTGCATGTTCTTTCATCTACCTTCATTCCAATAGTGAACTGGAGCAAAATGGACCATTCTGGTATCCTCTTTATTTCTCTTTATTTTCCGTATTTGAATACATACTTATTGAAGTATTTTAAGTACATTTTACCAGCTATGGAGAGGAGCATATTCAGTGATACATTGTCCTTTTTCTTTTCCTAATTTGACATGGATTTAAGAAGGAGTCTATCATATCAAATTATTTTTAATTTGAATGCATCTGTTTTATTGCCAAGTTTCATTTCTAAATTTTAATGTTTAAATAATCATATAACCCACATGTTTTATTTCTTGTACAGAACTTTATTGTGAAATAGAAAATAAGAGAAATTTCCACAGTGCCTGAAGTCTCTATAGCACTGTAAATATAAAAATTCAACTATTCCTGCCAGACTAAATTCCCCTTTTAGATTACTATTTATTTTCTCTGTTTTACCTTATCTATTTTTTCTCCTTTATTTTTCCAATTCTTATCATCCAGTTGCCAATCCTTATTAGTTACCTGTTATATCTCTCAGGATTAAATAGAGGAAACTGAAAAGGATTCAGGTTACAAGAGACTGCTAACTATTCATATTACAAAAGAAAATACAAAACAACCTATACTCTGCTTCTATTCATGGAAGTATTTTTGAACTAAAATCCTATTAGAAGTTCTTTTTAGGACACTTTTCAAAATTATGAGGGTAACCTGGTAAATTTTTCTGCTATTAATGTAGACAATGATAAGAACTGTCTCAGTATCTTGCTAATAAATTAAAGTAGAATATTTAGTGATAACAATAATTTCACTCTAATTTTTGGGGTATTCTTATCTATGAGTTTCTTGGTTGAGAATTAAAATATTACTGAATTATGCCAACATTAATAATAATGATAGATTACTACCATGAAGCAACATTAAGTACAGATATTAAATACAGATAAGAAATCGTCAATAAGCCAAATTCTCTTAGAGAATTGGTACCATAATTTTCTCTTGGATCTTACAAAAATGACTAAGATTGTTGTTTTTCAAAGCATACTTCATTTTTCTTCCTTAAATAGGAAGATTATTTTCTTAGCTTGACAGGCTAGAATTGTAATTTGGAATTTTCACAGGTTATGACTGAGATTTCTGTTTTTTAAAGATTGAATTTGCACCTACAAGACTAAAATATTTTTAATAAGTACATTAAAATGGAACAACTGGCATCAATAATTTTCACCAAATTACAAAATGTAATGATTGTTTCTTGGCAAAGTTAGAATTCAGTTATTAAAAAGAATAATGAAAATGTTGCTGAAAGTGTTGAAAATAAGAATATAGATTGAAAACACACATTCATTGACTAATATGCATAACATGAATTATGGTGGTTTGCTTGAATAAAAACTGAATTTATTTGGGTATTTTTAAAAAGCATGTATAGGTTTACATTTTAAGCAATTATTGAGGAAAACAAAATGGATTAGGTCAAGAAGATTGCAGCTAACTAAAGTCAAAATTTTAGGATCTTATTGAATTTTCAGTATAGTAGTTACTAACCCAAAGCATTAAATTTGGAAATATAATGAAGTTTGTTTGTTTGTTTGACAGACCCTCTTGAAAACGACTAACCTCCTGCCTCCACTTCTGTCACTGTTACTGTTTTCCTAGTTTTTGTTTAGCATTCTGGTCAAACTCCTTCAATACACCATAAGTATAAAAGTGGATACAACTTAAAAACACATAGCAATCAAGAAGGGAGATTTTATTTTATGTAAAACAATTTGCATTCATTTCATCATAATAATATGATAATTGCTACAATTTGATGTAATAACAATTTAGGGAAATTTAATCTTCTCTGTTCGGTAAATATTATTTTTGTTTTAAATATAAGGACACTGGGGCACAGAGAACTTGAACCATCAGTGTGTCTCAATGACAGCAAGTAGCTTATTTTAAAGCCTGACTTTATTCTGACCTTGAACTGAAGACGTTTTCTGAATGCCTAGGTGAAGTCAGGTAGTTATATGAAGCCCTGAGAGATTCTACTTCAGAAGTGCTCTGCTACAGGGGACAGGATGGTGTCTGTACTTGTAATTACCCACTTTATAGATCTCACCAGGAGGCCACCTTATTCCCTGCTGCAGAGGGAGCTATGCATTATTTGAAAAACAGTTCTGAGAAAATTACAAGGAAGCATTACTGAGTTTATGTAGGAGGCATACAGGCACCTGCTCTATAGTCTTCATTAGAAGTGGAAATATAAGAAAGGTAAAGAAAAATAGTTATTGATCATAACCTAAATTATCCAGCCCACTCTGCTTCTGAAAGAGAAACTGGGCTCATAAGCACAATTTCTTTGAGGCTAACAACAAGATAATGTTTAGATTAAATAAATGACAACTCAGCTCTGGCCCACCACCTGCTCTGTAGTTATTACTTGGTTTTCATTTCATTCCTTCAGTACAGACAGACTAAATAAACAATACTATATATGTTGGACACAACAATGGCTCATCTTTGTTGTTATCTCTAGAGTCAGGGTTTATATTTTTTTCAAGCAAACAAGATTCTCACAGCTACAAGAAGCCCATAATTTCTTACCTGCGGTAACACAAGTCAATCTGTTTCTGTACCTACCTCAATGGGGCATGGCTTGTCTAGTTTAGTAATGTGTATTTGCCCGAGGAATTGTTAATCTAATGATGGAGTATGTTCCCAGAGGTTTCAGGGCCATTTCTTGCCTCCAGGCTGAATTATGAAATGATTGGTATTTGTAATTGCTTTTCATTTCTCACTGTGGTGTTTGGAACTTTTCTAGTTAAGTGTGCCTGAGCCTGTGCAGATACACTTCAGTATTTCTCACTAACATGGAGTTTTTGCTAAAGAAAGAAGCCAGGAAAATAAAAATATCAGCAACTTATGCATTTGGATTTCACTCCCAGCTGAATTTCAATGTAAATATATTAAAATACATTATGTAAATCTATTTAAATATGCATCACATATTTACATTTAAATGCAAATTGAAGTAATTTACATGTTAGAATTTTGAATGTCAGTCATTATAATACTGTGATTTCCTGACCCAAAGCTACCAATCAGAATGATATATGCATATGCGTCTTAATTATCACCAAAGGTTAAAATACTGACCCAGGTGTGCATAATAATTTAGAAAGTGAGCTTCTCCTTGAAGATAGTGGTGGTTGGGGTTCTTGATGTGAGGAAAAAATATAGGTAAATTTACAACTAAAATATGACTTAAAAAACAACAGCCAGGAAGAAGAATCCAAGTATGCACCAATCATTGTGTTAATCACCTTAGATGTCCCTAAAAATATATAGATTCATGCCATGATGCCTTTCAGCATCTAGTCTTTCGAGGTATGGTTAAATGGTGACTCCACATAGGTAATAAGGGAAATGGAGGATAGTTTTTTGGCTGACCTGTCTGTTAACATGTGTTCTATGAGTTTATCCTGTGAGAGTCATGATCTGTACACTCCCTGCTCAGTCTTCCCATGTGTACCTTGCCTGTTACCAACTCCTCCCTTCTGCCTTCTCTGTCCTCAATGTGAAGGTATGGTCCAGCTTCATGCCATAGCAGGTTCCCCTTACACCTGGGTTCACTGTGTTGGTAATCATTTACCTATGGGTACTCTGCCCTTGTCTCCATCTCACAAGGAAACTTTCCTTTCCTCTCCACCTTGAGAGTTTGAGTCCCAAGTCTTGTTCCAAGCATCTCTTCCTGAAGGCACATTTTACCAAGAATGCCTGGTTTACGTCTTGATGGAAACAGCTTTTTTTGTTTGTTTTGTTTTGTTTTTAAATAGAATGTTAGATTCTTTTTGAAGAATGAGTCTGGTTCAAATTGACTTGCTTGCTCTCCAATTTAATTACATCTTATAGACATATATTTCTTTATAGTTTCTGTCCACCAATACCGTTATGCACATAGCTTCATCAGAACTCCCTAAAATTGGTCAAGTGAGAAGAATGCAGAAATTTTAGAGGTATTATGATATTTTCCTGGAAAAGTCATAAATATTCCATAAACTTATTTATATATCTAACTTTCCTCTATCATAAGCAAACATATATAACTTCATTTTTTCACGAGCTGTGAAGCCCAATTTGTTTAAAGCACTCACAAAACTCTGGAAAAAACATACTATCATTGGTTTGTTATAAAGAATACATTCTTGGAAGAGTTAAGTGGAAGAAATTTATACTATAAAAGTAAAGGGGAGGAACATGTGCAATCTTCAGCCTTCGATGGCAATAATGCCTTCCCAGTGCTAGAATATGTCTATAAGCACTAAGCTCAACTCTGTCATTTAGACTTTAGACAGCAGTTCCACAAAATAAACATTACTAATTTAATCATTGACCATTGACCGTTTATGCTTGACTCAACCCCCAACCATTCTTCCCTTCTCAGGGGTTGTAGGTGGGGTTGCAACTTATAGCTAGCTGTGCCTCTTTCCTTCTGGTGGCCAGTTCCATCATGAAACTATACGAGACTTCCTAGTTCCCAGAGATGTCATGACCCATGAATGACAATTTTTACTTTGGGAATTTCAAACATCATAAAAATTAGTGAGTAAGGGCAAGTGTTATGGGGAAAAAGACATTTCTATAAAAATACCACTTAAAAATTATGAGAATCTAAGTGCTTTGTGCCCAGCATCAGAGACAGATACATAGACATGTATATTCCTTTAGATAACATCTTGTTCCTTTACTCAGCCCAGTTCATATTTGGCTATACTGTTCTTCCAGTCCATCTTTAGCTTTGAGATTACCACTCTCCAAGTACAGGAAACTCTGGATACTCTTTCAACACAAGATAAGAGAATGATTGGCAGTCAAAATGACACCTTCTGTAATCCATACATGACATTCTGGCCACATTACTTGACTGTAACCTCTCACTGGAGTATGACCATCTTGGTAGGTCTACATTCTCCTTGTCCCAAATGGAACATGTTCTTAGTTCTTTTCCTATAGGGGAGAACAAATGCATTTCTCTTCAAAATTTCCTTTAACTTGCCTGATACACTTTCTTTTGAGATTCTTACTGTCAAAGATGATCCAGGTAGAGCAATCTCATGTTTAAGCATGTTATTCTGTGTCTCCTCACTTGGACTTCTTCATCCAATTCCACAGGTAAGAAGCTGTATGCAGAAATTTTACTTCCTGGATTGTCTCTTCATGCTGTAGAAGGAGAAAGCTTCATGATTTGCTCATGAGTTTCTATGGGGAACCACTCTCTAGGAGATCAACTCTATGAATCACTGGGCTTTGGTATGATAAATTAAATGGAAAGTAGATGAACTTACACAACCTTATTCCTTCTCAATCTTGATAGCTTTGAATACTGTTTTATGTTAAATTATTCAGTTTTCTCTACACTTGCATGTAAATTGAATTTTCTTATTGCATCATAGTCTCCTTTAGGTAATAAAAGGAACGACTCTCAGATGTGATCTTTGTGAATATTAACTGCTGAGCACCACTGTGCAAAGATTATTATTGCTTAGTCATGTATTCTATTTAAATTCCATTATTCCCCTAACTGGAGCACCAATATTAGCATACCTGTTTACAGAGTCTCATGCTTCACTGCCAGAGCCAGCTGGACACTCATATTCCAATTCAAAAGAATCCAGGTGCTTGGTCTGGGAATCAGCCAATGGAAATGGAAAGCATATAAAATACATATTAAGCTTTGAATTTTACTGTGTAGATCAGAACTTAATTTTTGTCATTAATCTTAACTTCGAAATTGCATACACAGGTAATTAACACATCAGGTGCTTTATTGTGAGGCTCTTTTATTCTTTGCATCTTATTTTGAGGGCAACAGTTATTAATTATCCAGTTTCAAAAGAAGTTAAATATGATGCTCCTTTCCCTGCCAGATGAATCATGATTGAAAGGAGAGGCTAAACTAGGTCAAGTTGAAAAAGTAGTGTTAGATAAAAAACCATGATTGCATTTAAATTACATAAATTACATTCCATTTTAGGTCTTGTGGCAACTTGAATGGGGAGGGGAAGATAACATCGCAGGTGAGATTTTCTGGTTTCTTGTTTTTCAGTTATAAATTAGTCACATTGGGAGATTCATGCTCCTTAGAGCTTCCCAAAATATGTTCCAGGAAATAATGATTTTGAAGCCCATTCATTGATACATTATATAAACATATTTCCAAGGACAAAAACGTTTGAGAATTCTTCAGTCAACATAAAATTTACATTAACTATTTGAATAGTTCTTGACCTGTCTCCTAAAATTTGAGTAAGGACAACAATTTACTCAGAACATGTTAGAAATGGGTGAATTTAAGAACATTTTCATTATTCCATATTCATGAAGTTCATTGACATATTCAGCAGATGGTAGGGCCCAGGTCATTAAATAGCATAGAGAAAAGAGATTGTAGAATGTATGCAGGCCAACTGTTGTTTCAAATGTTATTGTTTTAAAAATTAATTTTCTGTTTTTTTAATAAAAAATTATAATACATTTTGATCATGTTTTTCCAAAACTCCCTAACTTCTGTCAGCTCTTCCCCACTGAGAAGGCTAGGCTGATTACACGACAGACTTCAAATTGGTGATTAAGGAGACTAGGCCTAAAAACTGGGCAAATCCAGCCAAGCCCAGCCAAGTCAATTACCAATAAAAAACCCCAGACTCCAGTCTTCATATAGAGGTAATGGAATGTCCCAGTCACCTGGCCTGAAGCAAGGACAATGGGTCAGTAGCAGTTTTCAGACTTCTTCAGCTACTTCCTCAGTAACAGTTCCCAGCCCTACCTATCAAGTTTGAGCCCCCCAAACCCTGGTAATGGAATGTCCATAGAAATGGACCCAGTAGATTAACATAGATTTCACCTACCCTGGAGTTTCCTAATGTGCTTTTACATCAGGCCTGCTAGCTCAGTTGGGAGTCTATCTTGGTAATGGGAAACCCAGCATGCTGGACTTCTGCATAATAAAATACTCTTTGCATTGGCATACTATTTGTGTCTGGGGTATCATTCTTTGGTGAATCATAGGCCCTTACACCCACTTTTGACCTATCCAATTTCAATTTTTCCTTCTCTTTCAGAAATTAAAGAAAAATAAAAACAAACAAAACCTGAAATAAAACAAAGCCAGCCCCTCCGAACCCCAGCCTCCCAGCCCACACCTCCGATTCCAGCAGCTCACCACATCCCCACCCCCAAAGAAATCCTGCAGAGTTTATTTTGTGTTGGTCAACTACTCCTGTGCATGTGGCCTATCCTGAAGTGTGGGCAATATACCCAGTGACACTTCATTGTAGAAAACTGATTTTCTCTTTGCCAGCCAGTATCAATTGTAAAGAGCTTCCTGGTTAGGGTGAGACTCTGTGTCTAGTCCCTCTTTTCAGTGCTGGAATTTTCTAGCATGAATCTGTGCAAGTCTTGTATGTGTTAACACAGTCTCTAAGTTCATATGCTATCAGTCCTGTTGAACCTGGAAAACACTGTTTCTTTGGGGTCACCCATCATTTCTGACATTTACAATTCTTCTACTTCTTTTTTCTGTATAGATTCTTGAGATTGAGTGGGGGAGTTTATGAGGACATTACATTTAGGACTGAGTGCTCCTAAGTCTCTCACTCTGCACGTTGTCCAGTTGTGGCTCATCTTGTACAAGAAGAAGCTTCTCTGATGAGGGTTGAATGAGGAATAAATCTATGAGTATCACAAAATGTCATTAGCAGTCATTTTATTGCCATCTTCCTTTAGAAGAATAATTGTAGTAGATTTTTCCGAGGTCTCAGAAAACTAATATTGTGTGTTTTCTCCTTTGTGTGGATGTTAGCTCCTAAGCTTTCCATGTGTGCTACAATCTGAATAACAACCAAGGTTAGGTACCTAGTATGGGACAAGCAAGGAAGGTACAATCTCCTAAAGCAGGGGAAACAGAATAAAGTGTTACAAAAACCATAAATGGGAACTTAGAATGGTAAGATTAACTGGGGAGAGATTGGCGATCATGAAAAAGGAGGAATTATGTGGAAAGTCAACTAACAATAAAGACCATTTGAAAAATTATACAGAAGTATACTCCTGTAAAAGTTTTCTTAAATATATACATGTATGATAGAAATTTAGATGAAATTATCAATCACCATATAATGGGGAATTTAATGCTCCAATAGGGCATCTTACATGACCAAGTATAACCTTCAATGTCAAAAGTGAATTACATATTGTTGAATCATTTAGACAAAGCTGTCCCATGGACCCTATCCCTAAACATCACAGAATATTGCCAAGGATATTGATTGCTCTCCATAACCTGATGACAAGACCCTATTGCTGAGAACAACACTTATTTATGTCATTGAACATGGAGAAGTCAAACTTAATTTTCTTAAAGCCTGAAAAAGTGTTTTCAAATTACTTAAAACTAGGACAGTCCATAAAATGGGCACATTAGTCTAAGTGAATTGCTTACACATTTTAGATATAAAGCTTGATAAACTTTGGACATAGTTTTTTGTGCCAATGCTGATCATGTCACATGTACATGTCATGTACAAGAACATTAGGATGTCACTGTATGAATACAGAACAAATGCAATACAACCTACTACAATCTGTCTGCAGACCTATCCATTAAAACAGTGGTGTTCACACTGAATTACCTGGTATCAAACCAGAACATTCTGATTTAATATGAGTGGAGTTGGTCTAGAAATCAGCTTGAAAAACTCAACATATTTATTTATCTATTTATTTGTTTGATTTGCTGTGACTTTGGAGATCAAACTTGAGATTTTACTCATGCTATGCAAAGTCTCTGCTTTTGAGAAACATGCTCACTCACCTTTCATGGATATCTCATGCATGTTCCATGCTACAAGAGAAGAACTAGGAAGGCAGGTTTAATGGATTTTTATTTTCTATATGTTCTTAGTTTTTGCCATTGTATTCATATTAAAATGTAAATTTTAACAAAAAATTGAAATCAATTAAATGTGTAAAATAATTTTTAATTTCAGTAATACATTTCAGAATGATAAATGCAACATTTTAACAATAAAATAAAATAAACTATTTAAAATTAACCAAAAGTTAAAAAACAACTTAAGGCTTTTGTTGTTGTTGTTGTTGTTGTTGTTGTTGTTGTTTTGAGACAGAGTTTCTCAGTATAGCCCTGGCTGTCCTGGAACTCATACTGTAGACCAGGCTGGCCTCAAACTCAGAAATCCACCTGCCTCTGCCTCCCAAGTGCTGGGATTAAAGGCGTGTACCACCACTGCCTGGCAAAAAATAACTTAAAAAGATGAATTATAAAGTTGAGAAAGTCAGGGCAGGAGAGGTGGCTCAACAGTTAAGAGTCCTAGCTCTTAACCATTAACAGCTATTAAGACGTAGGTATTCAAGAAGACCTGGGTTCAATTCCCAGCACCCACATAGTAGCTCAGAACTGTGTATAACTTCAATTCCAGGGGATGTGATACCATAACACAGACACACATGCAGGCAAAACACCTTGTACATAAAATAAAAATAAAATGCAGAAATTGTATGTGAAGGCTTACACTGTGTACCTATGTGAGTATGTTCGTGTATCTGTATGTGTTTATGTGTACGATTTTCTTTTTTACTCATAAAAATGGAGGCTTTATAGTACCATGGTTCCATACATTTTACTCTGCTTTTAAGATGGGTAGAGCTGTTAAGAATTGGAAAGCAGTATTAGCAAGCTCTGAGATAACTGTCTCAGCCCTTCGGTGTTTACAGATACACCTCATTTCCCTTAAGTAAGTCCATTTTAAATTTTGTTCTACTGAAATCATTTCCTTTTCCCTATAATTCCCTATGTAGTATTTACTTCCAGGTCATAATACTGGTAGTATTGACTTCTAGGCTGTAAGATTGGTATTGGTATTTATCTAAGTGATATCAGTGAATGTTCCTGACTCCAAATGGTATCCCTTGGCAATAATGATCTCCAGGTAATATCTTTGGGTGATATATATTAACTTCAGATTTATTAACTGGATGTTATTTATTTCCACATGATGTCATTGTGTTATATGGATTTCCAAGTAGAATTACTTCTCTATTCTATTGTCATCTCTTTCTGCTCTCTTGTCTCAATTGATTAATAGTATCAGATTACTTCTGAGAGAAGCTGAACGCTGTATTATGCTAGATTTCTGAATGATTAAAAAGAATGCAAAAACCAGCTGAAGAGATGACTCAGCAGTTAAGAGTATTGGATGCTTTTCTAGAGGACCTGTGTTCAGTTTCCAGCATCTACATGGTGTCTCACTGGCATCTATAATTCCAGTTCCAAGAGATCTTCTGGCCTCTTTGTGCGCTTCATGCATGCATTACACAGGCATATGCAGACTAAACACCCATAGACATAAGTTAATAAAATAAAATTAAAAAAAAAATATGTAAAGGATTTAATATAAGGAAAGATAGTGAAAGGAAGAAAATTTTGGAATGAAAGTAATCTGAACACAGGACCACAAAAAGAATTTTTCATTAAGGAAAATGTTCACTTTGAGATTCAGGCTGACCTTGACCTCTTTATTCTCTTAACTTCTATGGTGCTGAAACTCTCAGAAAGTTCCACTGTACACAGTATCATATGGCTATATTATGCACTAACATGGCTGATTATATTGACTTTTAAGAACCTACTATGTGACAGAGCAAGACAGTTCAGAGATTTCACCATCTTGTATTCTTTCTGAGGACATATTAGGTTTAACTAGAATTTGATTTCCTTAATGGGAAGACCCATGGAAAATTACCAAACACCATTCTAGGACCTCAATATCGAAATGCCCCAGCTAGCTTATTTTAACTTCTGTTAAATTGTCTGCTTGTGCAGACCTGCCCATGTCAGATAAGTGCGTATCTTAGTGTCTATTAAACTGCTTGTCTGCATAAAACCTCTCCCTGAAACTGCCTAGCAAGTTACCTTAATATGGCTTTTGCTTTTAAAATCTCTTTACTCTAAGCATTTGTTGCTCTTCTTGGGTCCCAAATATCTTAGTGTAGTCCTCATGAGCCAGAATTTTCAATTGGCTATAGACTGTGCCTGAGTAGTCTTTTCTAGTGGGCTTGCTCTAACAACTTAACCTTTAGATGGTGTTTTCCACTAAAATTTTGTTAACTATCACCACAGAATCATATGTACACTGTGTTTCACCCGTTGTTGCTTTTAACACTCTGTGTCTATATATAGTTTACCTTTCACACCGTATAAACTCATCTATAAACCATCTATAAAATCAACTGCTGCAAGTTGGCCTTTTACCGCCATATGCTCATGCAAATGCCCAGGCACACATTATACATACATATATGCACAAAAATAAAAATAAGGAAAGAATGAAGAAAAAAAGTACAGGGATTTGAAAGAACAAGATATTACAATTAAGAACAAGTTTCTGGTTCTTAGATTCAATGTGAGGTCTCTAGGCCAATTCTTGATTGACATTCTTCTGATGCTCACAGAATGTGTTTGATTGATATGTAAGTTGGTAAGGGTCACATAGTACACATATAAGAGCTAGGACACTGGCCTGAGAATGGAGCTCTGGGTTCTTGGTCCTGGACAAGTGCTAATAGGTATACTTGTTATCCATGGGACTATGGGAGTGTTGAAATATCTGTCCTGTATGAACTCAGTTAAAAGCAGGCTGGTAAGGTATCAATGTTTTAGCCTGAAGACAGTTTTAAACTTGTATTCTAAACATTTATAAATTTGTCTTAACTTCATATGTTTTATGGGCACTCCTTATAGTGCTACTGATTTTGGTGTTGTTATTCACGTTACAGTACCCAGCTCACCTTTCTTTTATCTCCACTCATCATAGATGCTATATAAACCTTACTTTTTTGAAAGAAGGACTCCTTTTGAGTGTCATAGTCAGACAAAGTACATCCTTTTCAATTTCCTGTCAGCAAACATCAGTCTCTGTTCATCAGTCTTTGTTGATCTCTCCAGGCCTTCCTGTGACATTTGCATTCTGTCTGAGGGAGCAGACACAATGCAATGATGGTTGTCTTCTCCATAGGTTTTATACAAAGAAATTCATCATGCTGGTGGGTCTATTGTGCATAGCTGATTCAAAGACATGATGTATGAGGTATTCTTAAGAGAAAACAACTTATCTTATTTTGTATATCACATATTTGCTATATTACATATGATTAGTTTTCAGTTAAGTTTCTCTGGCATTACATTTTTGTTCTCTGATCATAGAAATCCCAAGAAATATAATTTAAATGACATCTAATTTTCATGAGTCAACTACAATGTATTTTTTCCATATGGTTTCTGGAAAAACAGCTATCTCACATTGAATTTGGTTTTGTTTCTTTCTTTTGTGAGTAAGATGCTCTTGTTATTGTCCTGGCCACATAGACAACAACGACAATGTCACTTTAGAATTCATGCTATACATCTTGTCATTGTACATAGGCAAATAAAATACATTTTAGCTATTATAGAAGAAGTGTGTCTTTTGACAGTAAGCACCTATAATGAAAGAGATCATGCATGGAATTCATTGATAGTTGGTGCTAAAGCAATAACAGCTTCTGTCAGATCCAGGTAACTTCATTTGACAGGAGTAATGCTTCTACTTTGTCTTCATTTAGGACAGCTCTGCTTCGGTGACTGGGTAACTTGACAAAGATCTATCTGTAACAGCCAGCATGTCAAAGTACTTTTCCAAAGGAATCCCGAGGTGAAGCTAACAATAATTTTTTTCAAATATGGAAAACTGAGTTTCCAAGTATTCCCTTTAGCTCTATACTAGGCTTTAAAAAAAAAAAACAACTAGGTGATATTTATTATATCAATTATGATAATTGAAATCGTAATGGAAACTATGAAGAATGTTGAAAATAGGTTAAAGTAAAAAAGAGCTTTGATTTAATGATTCTTTGGTTTAATAATATATATCAAAGACCTGTGTGATGGTGCAATGGTTATATGCACCTAAGGAAATGCCTCCAAGCCAAGTAGGTGTTTGTAGATTTCTACCAGATATGAGACTAAACAGATAGAGTCTACATTGAGAATATCATTGGAGGAAAAAAAATGTATTACATTGATTTAATTCTGGAGATATTAAGTTCTCTGAAGACTTTCTAATTTTTCAGAAAAGTATAAGATAAGGCTATGTTATGACAATTCAAGCCATTTTCAGAAGATGCTACCCATGTTTCCTTCAGGTGCTACCCATGTTTCCTTCAGGTGCTACCCATGTTTCCTTCAGGTGCTACCCATGTTTCCTTTGCCAGGTGTTACTTACGGGACTTTGAAAAGTTTATCGAATTATTTGGATAAGGACAAAATAGTCAGGCTAAGAATTCTAAAGAGAAGCTAGTATGTGTTACAGAAACATATTCCAGAATGATGGGTGAAACTGATTTCAAAAGCCTGCTAATGGAGGGATGTCGGTGAAGCCAGCACCTCTGTACAAAACTTACTGGTGGTATTTTTCCCTTCAGTTTGAGAAGCATCTTATCGTTCCTTCCTATGCTACAATACAAACTGTGGGATTGTGCTATACTAAAAGGGCACACAAATTCTACCCGAAAAAGCAAAGAAAAAGGCTCAAGCCATCTTGAAAATTCATTAAACAAAAAATTATTTCATACAAAATAAAACAAGGCTTCTGACACTCATTATTTTAATCTACTGCTCTCTCCTCAAGTTATGTAAACAGGACAACATACACAAACACCATTTATAAGACTCTAGAGAACCTAAGTGTCTCTCCATTAGGATCTTCTTTCCCAGTGTGGATTTGTGGCTTAGGGCAAGTACTTTCTCCTCTGTTTACATGTAGACCCCTACAAGGAGCAGGCTCCTCCTCATCTACTCATCACCACCGCTTGCATAGTAACCATGGGAAAGTTGATGCTGCACAAAGACTGGTGACTCATTCTACCACTGAAGAATTTGAAAAGGCTGATTTGGCATGAAAACACAACAACTTCTGATCTTTCCAAGATTTCCTTTGCTATCACAGCAGCCAACTTTGTCGATATTGTATTACAAATAAGCTTAGTTAGCCAGAATTTGACACAATCATGGGTTTACTGAAAGCTACTCTGCCTGTATATAGTTAAAGTTCAATACCCACTGTATGTAGAAAGATAGCGGAAAACAAAACAATGATAGCTAGGTTTGCATTAATAAACACGAACTGCCAAGACAGAGGCCATATACAAACAAATTACTTGCAGGATTAAGGCAATCACAGAAAGACAATGACTGGAATTTTTTCAGTCTGAATACTAATTGGCTGAACATTTAAAAGTGTCCAAAAAACAATGCACACACTAGCAGACATCACATCATCAGATATTTTCCCATTTCACTTTTTCTGTGGCCTGTTTTTCTAACAGCTTAACTAATCCATTCAATATGTATAAGTTTTGGTTATACAAAAGATTTTCAAAAATTTTCGGTCCTTGGATTGTGTTTGTTTTCTTCAGGTTGATCTTGTTCTTAGTCATGATTTTAGTAGGTTATTTAGGTTCATAGCTAAGATAAAGGCACTTAACTTTGCTAGAAAGTTTGTACATTGAACATTTAGCCTTGAATGATGAGTATACTAGAGTCTTTTCTGTTTCTCTTATAAAATTGCCTTCCACAAAGCAACTTCGGGGAGGAAAGGTTTATTTATTTTTGTATCTTTTAACTCCAATCCGTAGTCCATAATCAAGTTAAGTCAAGGCAGGAACTCTAGGCAGGAACTTGAAGGCTTTTAATGAAGAACTCACTTCACAGGTGAGTACTAGGAAGTACAGCAGGAACCATGGAAGATGCTGCTTGCTTGCTGATTGGTAGGCATGCACATAACAAGCTTTATTATGCTGTTCCAGACGACCTGCCTAGAAATGGTACTGCCTACATGGGCTGGCCCTTGCTCAGCAATCATCAACCGAGACAATTTCCATAGACTTGCTTATAAACCAATCTGGTCTAGGTAATTCCTCAGTTAAGCCTCTCCTTGCAGATGACACTAGGTTATGTCAAGTTCACAATTAAAGCTAACCAGGACAACAATCAATGCAAATCTTTTATTAGTTGTTTTTTCAATTTAAAAGCCTACCTTTTTGCTTTGAGGACAGTTTCTTTAGAGATGTTCTTTCTTGTGTTTTGAGGTAGACATTCAGGTGGGTACCTGACCCCCTTTACATGTGTTTGAGCACTATGAGAGATCCCACATTTATAGTGTCCTTTTCTGTTTTCCTGGTAGTGTTTTAGTTTCCCCGACCTGAGGTCTCTTTGCCTTCATCTCTATGTATACTTAGATCTCTAGATCTTCCCAGAGTGGGTTAGTGATTGAGCATTGTGACTCTGAGAGAGATCTGAGGGTTGCATTGTTCCATGTACAGAGACTTGTTAGCAGTCATCCTTCTCAGTCAGTGTCTCAAGACCTTAGAGCACAAGCTCCTCATTCATCCTCATGGAGTGGTCTTCCCCATCTGGCATCTGCAACTTTTGTCTTTGTTTCCAGATGTATATGCTTCAGTGTGCACACATGAACATACATGTCAACGTACCATGTGGGTGTGTTAGTATGGATATTTATGTTTGTGCAGGTCTATGTGAATGTGTGAGACAAGGAACAACATCAGATGTGATTCCTCAGGAGCCATCAAACTTGTTTTTTGAGGCAGGACCTCTCATTGGCCAAGTAGACTATGCTTGTTGTCCAATGAGCACCATAGATCTGCCTGACTCTACCTCCCCACTAGTAGGACTACAGTCACATGCCCCTGGCTTTTTTTTTCTCCTGGGATCTGGGAATTGGACTCAGATTCCCATGCTCATAGCAATTGCTTTTCCCGGTGAATTTTCCCCCAGCTAGTATATTTGCTTCTTGTAATCTACATTTACATTGGTATTTTTCAGTCCTTCTTGAAAATTTTATAGTGTTTATTCACTTTCTGCTGTTGTTATGACATAATCATATTAGAAAGAGCTTACATACTTGGCCAGTAATCTCAATACAGGAAGTTTTTTTTTAAAAAAAAAAAACAGTTATTTGTCTGAAATAAACTAATTCTCTTCTGAGACTTTAAGATCCTCATGGAAGTAAGATTAAAGAGAAAGATTTTTAACATGCCCTTAAGTGATTTTATCATAATATTCCTTCTAAGGTTCTGAGCTATAGTCTTCCAGGTGAAACAAAGATTGCTCCTTAAATATAATCATGCCACCCATGCTGTCAGTGAAGAGATCACATCATATATGTAAGAAATTGTAAAACAAGTTAGTAGTCCACAAACATGAACTAGTTCACAAGTATAAATGTATCAAGAAACAATATGAAGAATATGAATCAACCAGAAATAAATTACATACACATGGACATGTGCATGTGTACATGTACACAGCAGTTTGTCTTGCTGGATGTTTGTGGTTATTTGTTATTATTGTTGCATTCCTTTGAATTGAGAATTTTCTTGTACTGATAAGCTGCTAGCTTTCTGATTCTACACTGGCCATGCTCAACACACTTCTAGTACTGTGAAAATACTTATTTCCATAAGTCCTTAATTCTACAGTTTATAAGTGAGAATATGAAAGCAAAAAAAGCCCTAGCTCTGTGGAATTAGGACATAGTCTTTAGCTATAAATTATAACCTATATTTAACAACTTCCTAGAAAAAATTATAACATCAGTAATCATAAAAATGTATAATCCATGTTGAATTTTACTTATCTTTGCCGAGAGATTTGATAGGCTTTTACTGAGAACATTTCGGGTCAGCTAAATCTCAAGGTACTTTAATGGCTCTAAATGAAATGTTTTTGTAATGTCATAGTAACGTAATATTTCATTTTTCTTTAAATATACTGTAACATGAAAATTTTTGTGATACATACTATGTAATAAAACTCTACAAAAAGCATGTCTCCATTGATGATTTGTTTGTTGAAGAAAACCATTTTTGTCACAATGTAAGAGCTACTAGAACACTAGTTTAAAATAGGTAAGATATTGGAACTGAATTTAAGAGTCATTAGAAATATATATATTGTACATTTGACACTGATTATATTCAGATATTAAAATTGATTTTTATAAAAATTAGAAATTGCACACAGAAAGGTAAATCTGTAAGAGCCTAAATTGCTTTAGTAATAGTGGTCAGAGAATGCACTGTGGAAAATGAAAAATATTAACCAACTAGAGAATTTCTCACATAAATACCGTGACAAATTATAACCAATATTTATATGGAACTTAAAAAGCCAGGTGAGCTGTTATTTATCTGCCTGTTCAACTTTTAATATAATCTCTACAATCTCATGCAATGATTATTTCAAGAAGTTCCACTTAATTGTTGAATCTCACCATGACTAGTGTGCTGAAACTTCACATTAGACCCAATGATCAACCCCTGACCCCGAGAGCCACTGCATGAACACTGCATGGTTCTTTGTGCTTGTTGATTTTTCTTTTTTCTTTGGATATTCCATGAAGCAGACAAAATCTTGAAAAAAAAAAAGGAAAGGTTAATTTGGAAGTAAGATTTAGCACATGACCTACAGCTCCCATTCACTTTGTCTTAAAGAAAACTGAGGTCTCAGACAGTCAGTTTGGCCTTGGATCTGTTGCACACAACTTTCACACAACAGTACAGGAAAAGCCACATGTGCAAAGGTCATGAAGGTGTGTAGAACATGCTTGGAGGTAATATAGTACATTTTGTGCAGAAACATTGTGCTGTGTTTTTCTCTGCTCTGGTTAAGGCCCAAATACTGTAGATATTTATTCATATATATCATCAAATATTAATAAATTCCTACAGATGGTATACATGTGCAAATACACACATCTGTATTATACATTAACAATATATATTTACTTGCGTATAGTAAGTAAAATATTTAGTTACCTCTCTCCATACATCATATAATAGTAATACTTTCAGAGTCTTAGAATTGGCTCACAAATGCTTATATTTATATTTGGAGACAACAGACAAATTACTAGTGTAAATATTTGGAGCTTTGTCTTCAAGTTTGATCTCTCCAGTTTACAAATGTTGAGTCAGAACAGGTCCACATCAATTGCTAGCGTCTCAATGCATGGCATAACCTGCCAATAATGGTTTTGGTTAGTATTTCAAAGGTTACTTTGCTCAGCATATTCTTTTTCAAAGTTATTGTGTCTGCATTGTTGTTACATTATCTTACACCATCACTTTTTTAGAGAAAAGGGAAAACATCAACTTCTATTTTCTTGTGGTTCATATGTGTTTTTGTGATTAATAATATTTCTCACCCACAATTTCTCTACAGAAAAAATTTTAAAGGCACTCTTTATTTTATAAATAGTGGTTTTGTTAAACCAGATATAATATGTGTGTGTGTGTGTGTGTGTGTGTGTGTGTATGTATGTATGTATGAACATACTGTAGCCAGGGACACAGACTGTTTACATCACTTCAGGTTTGAAATGGAAGAAGAAATGAGGGCACCTTTCTCAACAGTTCTTAACACTTCTTTCTTCATGAGTCACTGCTTATAACTAATATGTCAGCTATTAACCTAAGTTCTGAACTCAGAGAGCTTACCATATTGAGCCATATATTGTAGGTTAGAAAGAGCATCATCAATATTTTATTTGGCATCGTTGGATGATTATATTTTATTTTTTAAAGCAGACAAAATAATAGACTTCGATGTGAGGGTTTTGTTTGTTTGTTTGTTTTTGTTTTTGTTTTTGCTTTTTGTTTTTTTCCTTCGAGACAGGGTTTCTCTGTGTAGCCCTGGCTGTCCTGAAACTCTGTAAACCAGGCTGGCCTCGAACTCAGAAATCCACCTGCCTCTGCCTCCCAAGTGCTGGGATTTAAGGTGTGCGCCACCACTGCCCGGTTGAGGTTTTGTACATGGCTCATTTAGTTTATTCTCTTTGCCTCAATTTGCCTGCATAACCATACTTCTCTTTCTCCACTGCACCTCTTGTTCCTCAGTAAAATGACTACAAAAGGAAGGTAGATCAGTGGCTTCCAGTGGCTTTCAGACACTTGTTCTTCACCAGGAGACAGAGCCTTAATCTTTCTTGCATTACAGAACCTTGTGACTGTTTCAGCCACAAAGGCAGTCACTTGCAAAGCAACATTACTTCATCCTAGAAGTCTCTTCCTTCTCTACTTCTCTGTTTCTTTCTGTTAGCCTGTGTCTGTCTCTGTCTGTCTAGCTATATGCCTATCTATCTATCTATCTATCTATCTATCTATCTATCCTTCTTTTGTCTTTTCATCTTACCTACCTTTCTATCCCCCCTTTCTTTCCCTTCTCCCAAGTTTTAATTTTCCCTCTTATTACAGCCAAGACACTTAGAGGCCATGTGTACACATGCTTGCTGACATTCCATTTGATAGATGGATACTGCACCTAAAATTGTAGAATCATTTGAAGGTTCCTTTTCTATCCATCCTCCATTATCCCAGCTGATGCTGTGTATAATAAAGAGAATCTATCTCACCAAACCAGACTAGATCATACGGTCATGAGCTAGATGAATTATCTTTTTTCTAGCACTGTTTTTGGTAGCTGATAATATAACTTGTAAAAACTGGAGCAAGAAGTTAACAAATTTTCTTCATTTTGCTTTAGTGGATTATGTTCTGCTCATCTTTGACTCAAGCTATAAGTTCAGAAATCAGAATTAATCAAGGTTCAGAAAAAAGGGAAGTATTCTTTCTGCTTGGTTTTAAAACATAAACTATTGTCTAGAAACATGGAAGACTATACACATCAATTATATAGCTGTTGTGATTTCTCAGTTCTCGTCTCCATCAATATCTTGGACAGAGTGTGAAGTTGTTGAAGTTTTTGTGACATACAAACTGTCATTTGATGTCAATGAAAAACTTCTAGTTGTGGACTGGAACTGGAGTAGAAAGGAAATTTAGTGGGTTGGAACCAAATGATGCAGGGATCCACCATATGCATACCTTTGGAAATAGTGACAATTGAAAAGCGTCAGAAACAATTGGCTTCCTTACTCAGGCATTCTTAATGCTGCAACAGCCTGTCTCATGTACATTGGATTGAGTTTGGGGGTTGGCAGCTCAACTCCTGCTAGGCCCTCACTTTCATAAAGAAATAATCAGTAATTTGACCCTGAGGGTGCTAAATCAAAGTATTCAATGTACTTCCTTCATCAAAAGAAAAACTCATTTTGTTAGGAATGTCATGTTCTGTCAGTATTGCAAATCTGTTCATTGAATTTCTACTTATACTGATATGTAATTCCAGCAAATAGAGTGGTGGCTTTGTGAAAGTTTTTTTCTTGCAAGTCTTTGTGACATTTAAAAATAGTGTGCCATACTGGCACCACTTTATTGTGTTAGTTGTGCCTTGTAATGTGGAGCTTGATATACAATCAAGTCACAGCCTAATGTATTCTTAATGAAGTCTATTTTATTGAGTTGGGACAGTTTCTTATTATGTAGTTATAAGTTACTTGCTTAGTAGACATCTTAATTATATTTTGATATTAAGTTTGCCAAAGAAAAGTAATTCATTGTCTTATGATAACAAGTCCTGGTAATTAATTGTGCAGTTCCAGGTGGTATGGATTTAGATGGATTTGGATTAATCTCAATTCATTTATTTCAGGACATTCTTTAATTACAAAAGATGGGTCATTTTCCTCCCTTGTCTTAACAATGTGGTACTAGCTAACATCATTTCTAATGTTCTTCACACTCTTTTAGTTATAGTGACAAAGTTTCAAGAAACTTTTCTATTTTGAAAATCGACTTTGAATTTTTAGAAGAGTTTTAATTCATAGTAAAATTGAATAAAAGGTAAGAGGTTTTTTATATAACCCTTTCCTTCTTGTCAACACACCTGTACTGTTCTCAGGGTCCATCACATGAGAGTTTATTTCTAGTAGCTGGCCTAGACTAGGGTTCAATAAAATAACCAGATACTAGAAACTTAGAAGAAGAGCCAAGTCAACATTCAAAACTGACATCACAATATATTATTTATCAATATAAGCAATAAATGTATCTCTTTTTTAAAGATTTTATTTTATGTATATGAGTACATTGTAGCTGAATCCAGACACACCAGACATATTACAGATCTGTAACATGTCTGGACACATTACAGATGGTTGTGAGCCACCATGTGGTTGCTGGGAATTGAACTCAGGACTTCTTGAAGAGCAGTAGGTGCTCTTAACTGCTGAGCCATCTCTCCAGCCCCAATAAATGTATCTTTGAACCTTCAGCTAGTGACAATAGCAAATCCCATTTCACTAAATGGAATTCAACAAATCTGCATGCCACCCAGAACATGTGCAGCTCTCCTTTACAAGGGATGAGAAATCCCAGAAAACCTCCTTCTTCCTTCACCATCAGTAACAAATCATCATTTGCTCAAGGTATGTCTGTTGAGAAATAGGGGAATGGGCTAACACATTATGTGCCTAGCTTATATTCACACCTCTCTAAACATCTGCAGCAACAAAAGGAAGTGCAGTTCAAAGTCCTCACACTTGTGGCTGGTCATGTGATCACAAGGTTTGGTTTATTTTGGGGGGGGGGGTTGGGAGAAGGAAAGGATTTATTTAGCTTAAACTTCTATATTGTTGTCCATCATCAAAGGAAGTCAGGACAGGAACTCACACAGGACATGAACTTGGGGGCAAGAGCTGATGCAGAGGTCATGGAGGGGTGCTGCTTACTGGATTGTTTCTGCTGGTGTGCTCAGCTTGCTTTCTTATAGAACCCAGGACTACAAACCCAGGGATGGCACCACCTACAATAGGCCCTCCCACCCTTTATCACTAATTGAGAAAATGCCTTACAGCTGGATCTCTTGGAGGCATTTCCTCGGGGGAGGCTCCTTTCTCTGGATCACAAGGTTTGTTATTAATGAGATTGCATTCATTTGGCACACATGCTATATGCCTTCATTTCCAGTGAGGACAAACTATTTGTGGATTTTCACTAGTGCTGCCCCGAACTTACATTCCATAGCTTGAATCTTTTTTATGAAAGTAAGACTTGTTTTAGTCTTTAAAGTATAGTGTTAAATATCCTGGAGATGGAGAAATATGAACAAACATCTATTCACCCAAAATAGGACACTGACAATAGACAGAAGAAAAACTTCCATCCAAGTCATCTTGTTGAGTCAGTAAGTTCATTGATCTTATTCAGTAGAACATGAATGACCCCAAACAGATGCATTGCTGAGATGTTCTACCCTAACATAGATGATGGCCTACCTAAAGACACATAGGTGGAGTTGCCCCTTCGAGGTAGCCTTCTACTTCCTATGTACTCCAGCTGGTAGTACTTCCCAAGACCTCATGAAGCTGAGAAAGGATTCCATGCAGTGAGGGGAGGTACAGGACAGACTGATTGGCAGATTATCAGATGAGGGTCTGACTTGTGGATAAACACCGATGTTCTGGTTTCAAGATGGCAGAGGCCATGTGATGGGCAGAGGATAGTGCTACACAGCACTCCACCCTGTCTTTCACTCTGCTTTCAAGTCTCTGTTCCCTTAACTCGGGAAGAGATGGTATAGATAGATGTGTGATTATTTTCTCCCCTTGCAGGGTTGATCACTGAAATCACATAGCAATAGTTATTGTAAGCTATCTGGCCATTTATTAGTTTTCAAAATAATTGCCACTCACCATCAAAACACGCTTCCTTGGATAAGTCCAACAGCAGCCATAATCTATGAGCATAAACCCAAACATGCTGGGCAATTTGACAGGCACATCACACATATTTAGCAAAACATCTCTAGCATTTCACTAGGGATTATGGCCTCTCCAACCATGGCTTGTTATTTTAATTACTAAGTACCTGTGCTCCCCTATAAGATGGGCCTTAAATGAAAGCAGAAGGCAGCCATCTATTGTAGGCAGTCGGCTATTGTACCCATAAAAGTCATCTCCAAATGTCACCAGGAATCACATTCTTCTTGGGATGCTGATGACGTTATAAAGCCATGCCTTGGACATAGGTAAGCAGGATAATTAAGCCAGCCACAATGGAGGGGGGTTGGAACTCAGCCCCAGGTTGATTTCTTTATGTCTAGCAATAGGTATTTATCATCAAATTTTGGTATCCTAGCAGGAGCAATGGAGACAGCATGTACTTAGAGTGGTTCTCAGTACCTCCCAAGAAAACATCTCAGTGGGAGTCTGCTAATGGCTTTTCCTATTGCTGTAATAAAACACCTGACCAAAGCCATGTATAGAAGGAAGCAAAGATATATCTTGGCTCATGTTTTGAGAGGATAGCCCATCATGCCAGGGAAGGTGGAACAGAGAAAGTGGATCTAGCTGTGGTGCCAAGAGCATAAGATGCTGGTTGATGGTCAGAAAGCAGTGAGGGATCAACACTCCATTCACTTTCTCCTTTTCATGTAGTCCAGGTAGCCAGGCCAGGCAATGGTTCCACACATAGTCATTGTGAGTTATGCCATTTCAGTTAAATGTCTTTGGAAATGTCCTCATAGGTATACCCAGAGGTGGTCTTCTAAGTGATTTTACATCCACTTAGGTTTATCAGCAAAGATAAATCACCACTGGTGGAAAGCCCAGACCTGACAATGGGATTTTATTAAGTAATCTTATGATGCTGGGGGGGGGGGGCTTTTTACAAATTGTGGAGAATAGTTTCTGTATTTAATTTCTTTACACTGACTTTGTGTGTGTGTGTGTGTGTGTCTGTGTGTGTATATATATATATATATATATATATATATATATATATATTTACAGGCATAGAGTGTTATAGACTTTCCTTGGTAACCTTGTTGGCTATCATGAGCATAGCTTGATTGGCACCCTCTCGGTGTGTCTCCAGGCACTCCATGGTGGCCACACAGCTGGTAGGGCCTAGTAGGGCCTGGCAGGGCCCTCCATCTGTCTCCTGAAGTTCAAAAGTAGGCAGTAGTGGTGGCTATAGGACTCCTGAGAATTTCAGTGATGCCTGGCTTGTGTATTGAAAAAAATATATTAGCAAGGGTCAATATAGCATGAAAAGATTCCATCATCTATATCCCCTTTCCTTCAAAACAGCTATGTTGTGTGGGGATAAATTAATTATTCCCCTGTAACCCATAATCATTTTCCATCAACCATCCCATTTCCTCATCTTGAGACACTATCATGGACCATTGTGCATCCCCAGAGGGCTACTTGGGGCCAACGGGGAGTGGGACTTCAATCTCATTTGCAGTATGTATTTCACCTTTTGAAGGTCTGAAAGGCTTCATGCCAGCTCTCCAGCTGGTTTCTGCCTCTGTATTGCATCACTGGGCTACTGACCATACCTGACACTTGTCTGAGAAAGCAATCTTCAGCCCAGCAAGCTTTCTAGTAGAGAGAAATGTGCACTGTGTAGTTGGAGGCTGCATCCTAACTGCCCATTTGCAAGAAATACAGTCATTTTTACCTGCACACCTCTTCTCTATGTGTAGTGGATTGGCCTGATGCTGCTTGTATTCTAATGCTAATATTGGTTCCTCAAGAGGTGTTTGTCCTAGTTGAACAGACCATCACCTATTCAAGTGATACCTAGTCAGGTGATGAACCTTCTCCCCAAGTTAACTGGTCAGTAAAAGGCTAGAGCCAGGGATTGGGCAGAGGAAGAAAAGGTGGACTGGAATCTTGAGAGGGGAGCAGGTAGAGAGAGAGGGAGAGGAAGAAGATGGAGGAGGAGGAAGCCGCCATGGACCAGATGGTCTGGTGAGGAGAAACAGCAAGTAGCAAGGGGTCTTATAACTAGGGGACGAGTTAGTATAGTCCTATATCTGCCAAATCTAGGCATGTGGCTTATAATGAAAATATCTGGATTGTGTGTGTCTTTTATATGGGCTTATTAGGATTGTAAAATCCAGCAACAAATCGTCATCCAGTGTGGGTCTTAGAACTGAACTAACCGGAGATAAAAGTCTCCTCAATATCAACAACTAGAGCTGTGCCCTAAAGCTGAAGCAGCTGAAGCAGGGTGGAAATGCTGAGAGAGTCTAAGGGGTCTACAGAGAGGTGAGAGTCTCCCTGCCCACTGCACACACCCAAACCAAACTGCACTGACTGGAGGCATCACCCCAGCCAGGAACTGGGTCTTAAGGCGATGCCAATGCCTCAACACAATCGGGGTTCCAGGAGCCCGAGTGAAGGGCCAAGGATCCTGGAGCATGGCTGCCTGATATGCAGCCTTCACAGTTGAGGAACAACAGCTAAAACAAAAACAAACAAACAAACAAACAAGGCAACCAACATTCCAAAACCTTCTCACAAGCACACACAGCAGGCTGGCTGATCTGGGCATCTCTGCTCCCAGCTAGCTTTCCCATATCCTTACGTTTAAACAGGATAGGAGACAGCCAGACTGACTTCCCAACTGCTGGAACTGCAGGCCGCTGAGACTGGTGCACACACTGACTGAGGTCTTCGTTAGCGGATCTCCTTCTCAGCCTTTAGGTGAATACACTGCTATGTGGTCCAGTGAACTGAGCATTGTATATCACCTCTACACCGTCCAGTTCCCTCATTTTCATTTCAACCATATTTTATTCCTCCTTACTCTTGAAGTCTTCCCGAAGTTCACAGGATTGGATCATGGAAAGGACTGCTTAACATAGACCTAATCTGTATTTCCATTTTCCTTAGCTGGCAATTTCCCACCACAAGAAATGACAGATATTTCCCATATCTTATCCTGATCTTTACCTGCCTGCCATGTAAGAAGCTAACATGGAAGATGTTACCACAATGCCTATTTTTTATTAGTTCTTCTCTTGGATGGACAGACTACCTAACCTCCGCTGCCTATGTCACCATACATGACAACTCACAGCACAGCTTCCTTAAAGCATTTGTCCATGCATGCTCTTTTTTTTTTTTTTTTTTCAATCAGGAGGGAAAGCCACCCTCACAAAGCACAGGATGATACTGGTGCTTCTCTCACACACTTTTCTTCTAGCCTGATAGTTTAGCTTCTGCCCATGTGTGATCTCCCACAGCAGAGGCAGTTCAACTGTTACTATATCAGGCAGGCTTGGCATTCCATGTTACTTGAAAGACCCAGATCAAGCAACATTCTCCGTGGAATCCCCACTTGCAGATACCTTAGCTTATGTCTTAGCACACATAAGAGGGGCAGTGCAATGCTGTTTTCACAACCCATCTTCATTCTATTGACTTCCTATTCAGGCTCTAAGTGCCATGTTACTTTACTGAGGGTACGTGAACAAACATCTATTCACTCTAGACATGGCACATAATAGATGATGAAAATCCAGTTTTGGAAGCTGATGAGTTAATTAGAATTACTCACAGGAACATGGGTAAAGTTACAGAAGTACAAGTGGCCTCCAAACACCTACGTCATTGCAAAGGCCACCTCAGCATGACTGATAGTCGCCTGAAAGCTGCATTATCCAGATGTTTCTCCCATGAACCAGGTCCTTCCTGTACACTTTAGCACTTCCCAAGATAATGCACATCTGAGGCAGGCTTATATGAAACTGCAAGCTATGGGAATGAGTGGCTGTAACCTCCCATGAGGCCTTTGCGAGTGTGATAGTCACTGCCTCTCTGATTTTAAGATGGCGTTAGCATGCCATGCCCAGAGGACAGTGTCCACTCAAGAAGCCTGTCCTGGTTAAGTTTTGTCAATTTGACACAAGCTAGAGTCATTTGGGAAGAGGGAAACTGTTACACCTTTCTACCTAAGGCCACAATCTAGCTTGTCCAGATTGCTAGACATGAGCTTGGCACAAAATGAAGGACTCCCTATTTTTAGAGGGACTTCTTCTTCTTTGCCTGATATAGAGAGCCCAACCCCCAATCTTCTACCTGAGAAATGGCACACAATCCTTACCAAACCTATAAGTTTACCTTCCTCTTTCTTGATAAGAACCTGCCTGGGATTCCTGGAATGCCTTGCCATAAAAATGGGGCATCTCTAGTACTTTAAACTCCACCCAATGATTTTATCACCCTGAAAACCCCTTTCTACTCTCTAAGGTGCATAAATAGCACTCGATCACCCCCCCCAATTAAGTGTATGTGTACAAGCCCACCCTGAATAAAGGTATGCACAGACTAAGATCGTCTAAGAGAGCTGTTTCATTAAAATACTTACCAGCTGGGATCCTGTAGAGCCTATTGATTCTGGGCTTCACTTCATCCTTCTAGACTGGTGTGCAGCAGTGTCTGGACACCCCAAAGGAGGAAATAGGATGAGGAACTACAAATGGACCCCAACAAGCATACCACAGGAAACTCAGTTGAAAAAAAGAAAAATGCTCCCACCAGATTGGTCTATAGCCAAGGATGTGGAATGTTTTCTTCATTAATAATAGATGTGAAAGGGTACAGTGGTCCTAAGTTATAAAAGAAAGCTGGTTGAGTAAGCCATGAGAAGCAAGGCAGTAAGCAGCATTCCTCCATCATTTTTGCTTCAGTTCCTGCCTTCAGGTTCCTGCGTTGAGTCCCTGCCTTGACTACCTTCAGTGATGGAGTATGTCCAAGAATCAAAATTGAAAGATGAAATGAACTGGTTTCTCTCCAAGTTGCTTTTGATCTAATGCTTTTTATCACAGCATTAGAGACCTGACTAGGACATGGCCTGAGAGATCGCTTCAAGCACATTGTTCCTTTTAAACTGAGTAGGCTTCTATCACAAGTCTTAGCAGCTCACCTCTCACACTGTGACTGCAGTCAACAAAAGTTAATCAGTTTGGATTCCATAGTAAATAATTTGTGTTCTCTGTTTTCTTGGCTTACTATGTTTTTAATTGTAATTGTTTCTACATTTACATATAGCACAACAGCTGAGTTAATACATGCTTAGAATTCATAGATTGCATGACAGGAAAAATTATTCAGGATATGGATATGACACATTTTTCCATTCTAGAAATTCACTTACTTTTTTTCAAGGAAGTCCAATTATTGAATATAATAGGACTATAGTCTCGAAAATAGGAGGCTTGTGGAATAACTGAGCATGTTACTTCATAGCAGGAATTTTAGAGGAAAAATTGGACATAAAAATGCAATAGTAACTGAATCAGGCTGATAAGAAAGGAGTTTTGAAAAGAATAGGTAAATGCTATGTAAAAATTTCAACTTTGTATGTGTGTATGGGGGGGCGTCTTACAAAATAAAAGGAATCAAAAAGTGATCACAATTCCATTATACTTTCTTTAGGAGACACAAAGATTACTTAGATGGTCATTCTATGTTGCAAATTCTGGACAGACTGGCTTTCTCCATCAGCAAATAAGGAAAACAGGGAGCTACTGGGCAGAGTTCAAACTCTCAGCATTGTAATCCCTCTAGCATCTGTGGGAAGGGAGGACAAGCTGTGTGGCTGCTGTATCTCTCCATTTTCTGCCCTCTCTTTCACCTCATGGGCTTCTCTTCATGCTTGACTAACCCGTCTGCCACCATCATCCATAATGTACATTATAAGCTTGCTACTGGCTATTTTTAAGAAGTATACATTGCGCACTTTACATTGGAAATCTGTGAGGATGAGGAATAAATAATAGAAATAATACTTTGTGTATTACTCTGTTGAATGTTATATATTAAAGAATATCTGCAAGAGAAAAATCTTATAAAATAAAGGTAAAGCTTAGAATGTATTGTAGAATAGTTTTTAAAACTCATGCAGGAGAATATTTAAAAGAACATAATTGCAAAATATTATCTAGTCCCATTTTTAGAATAATGTAAAAGGAGACAAAAGACTTTTCAATTCCTGTAGAGAGCTCCTAATTTAAAAAAAAAACAATTTTTTTTAATAATGTTATTGTATTATTTATTGGGTGTAATTATAAGGTGGAACACCACAAAAGGGAATTTTTGAAATGTGCTTCTTAGAGAATGAGATTCCTATTTATTTTCTCTATTCAAAGAATGATGTTTTTTATTGAATTAAGAAAATATTCAGTCCTTAGATGGTGTTTGTGAGATTTAGAGAATTAAAAACTTGCATATAACACACAAAGTTCTGCCCACGGCAGAGGAAACTACTCCCTTGACTTTAGTATTCCACCAAGCACATGGGGGCTTCACACATCTGAGGACAGAATTTTTCTTAACAATATTAACTGTTATCCTTAGTGCTGGTGAAAGACAACAACAAATTGAAAATCTGGTAGTGATTCCTTTTCCCTTCCTGATAGCTATTCACAAGCCCTTTGACCCTGGGTCCTGACCTTCCCCCACCTCTCTTCTTCCACTCCAGCCTTTCTGTCCTTCTTAAGGCTATTGCCTAAGGATACTATACCGGCACTCAAACCTTCCCATAGGAAGCCTTGCAAGCCCTTCCTTCCTTCAACCTTCACAAATTTTGGGGTAATCTCCTTGAGGAGAGGGCAGGTAGATGGATTTCACACATGTATCTCCTAATAAAACCCCACAAGTATCTTTTTACTATGGTAAACATTTTGTATGGATGGGTAGAAACTTTCTCTCCTATAGCTGAAACTACAAACATAATTTCTTCTCATCTCACAAATATTCTTTTGCCAAAATTCCATCTCCTTTGATCCATACATACAACCGGGCAATGGGTCAGCATTCATTCATCCCCATTCCTAAAGTTAGTTTTGAGGGCTTTAAGAGTGCAGAGGTACCCCCATATTCTCTAATATACCCAGGACTTAAGAAAAGTAGAACAGAACAATGGACTTATTAAGACCCAGAATGAAAACTGTCTTGTGAACATCTTTCTTGGACTCAATCCCTCCCTCCAGCCCTAACTTGCATCCAAGCCATACCCTAACCCCCTTTTCCCTCAGCCCATTTGAGTTCATGTATTGATCTCTTTTTGCATGGTGTGGGGGAATTTCACTTCTCTGTAACCAGCCCTACCCCATGACCACTTATTTTTCCTCATTTTCTTGAGGCATGTTCTCAAGGAACATGCTGATCCTGTCTACCCTCAGGCCTCTACTGACCCTTTCACCACAAAATTTTAAGATAAAGATCCTCCCAAGTACCTTAACTTTCCTTCCACCTATAGTCTCTATCTTTGTGTTAATTAGACACAAAGTTAATGATTTGAGGTTGATAATAAGAGAATTCTTTCTTTCTTTTTTTTTCTCCAAAACTTTCTGTCAATCTCTATCTTCTAATATTTATTTCTGTTTTTATTTCCAGATTTATAATTTCCCTCTTTCATGTATGCGTATAAAGTGTATGTAGTACGTACATGCATAGTGTGAATGTGTGTGTGTGTGTGTGTGTGTGTGTGTATGTCTATATTCATGTGTGTGGGTGTTAGGTACCCTTGACAGGTGTATATACATGGAGACCAGAGATCAACCTCAGCTGTAGGTCCTCACCCTTCATCTGTTTGAGACAGGATATCTTGTATATTACTGCTGTTTACGTCAAACTAACTGTCCAGCTAGCTTTCAGATATTATCTTGTCTTCACTTCTCATTTCATGGTGGGATTACAGATGTATGTTTACTCCAACCAACTTTACACAGCTTCAAGAATCCAAAGTACAGTTCTCATGCAAGTAGTTTGTCTATGGAGCTACATTCCTAGATCTATAATAAGTACCATATTATTTAAATAAGATGAGTTTCTATATTTTATTAGTAAGTTGGTTCCAAAATTTTCAAAATAGATTTACTTAAAATTTATGATTATACTAAAATTTTTGTATCCCTAACTACTCTTATAATCTAACACTGAAAAGACAAAAATATAATCCTATCTTATTTAAAACTGATCATTTATATATTACAGAATATATCTGTGCCCCTCAGTATGCTAACTGGTTTTGCTAGTGAAGGATGTCTTGACTGTTTCCTAAGTCTTGTCTACTATGAATAAAGAGATTATAAACTTTCACATATAGAACTTTTGTTGACATTGGGTAAGTAATATTTATTTATTGATTTATTTTTATAGTCAGAAAATTTCTGTTTGGTCCTTAAGCACTGAGTTTTGGATGTTGGTTTGTTATAGCTGCTATAAACAAATGTCTTTACCAAGGTAGCTGATTAATTCTATGAAGAAATTTTGTGCAGGTCCCTCAACTTTTACACACTGATTTCAATGCTATCAACCTGTCATTAATCATTCAAAGTAAAAGAATCTCCCTTTAGTTGTCATTAGTTTGTAAAAATGATTGAATTGTGGGTACTGTTTTGCTTAATGCCTCTATTTTCCTCACCCTTTCCCTCTTCTTCTGACTGCAGGAATGCCACAAGACATTTCCATTTATATCAGGGATACTTACTGTTAACCATAGGTGGATATGAGTTCTCTAAAATGTTACAAAAATGTTGGTGCTCATGTACAGGTATGCCAGTGAAGTGGAAATTTCTGGTTTCTTTGGAGACTCAGTTGTGTCATGTGATGATTTTCTGGAAATCGTCATATGAGAGGATGTTTTGGTGAAGCAGACATGTGGGAGAATATTTTCCTGAGAAAAGACATGTAGTATTTTTTGGGAAGCTGCCTGGAAAAATGACATGTGATGTTTCGTTAGAGCTGACACTTGAGAGGCCATGTGATGTTTGGAAAGAGTATAAATATAACCTAGAAGACAGTGGATGACGCTCTGGCATTGGTTTGCCTTGCCTTCTTTGCTTATCATTGTTTGCATTGACTTAGTAGAGAGAAACGCACCAAAGAACTTCTTGTGATATTCTGGTAGCTTCTTGCCACTTCCACAGACTCAGATAGATTAGCAGAGGCTTGTGGTTTAATCTGGGTTGAATTGTCTTTGCTGATTTGCAAATGGTATTTGTGAGTGGATCAAGATCTTGCTGCTGATTCATGTGAACTGAACTGCTGATATCCTTACACACAAAGTTTGGAACCACCCCAAAGAACTATTTCTAAACAGGCCCACAGCCCCCTTTGCCCTTACTCTTTCCTTCCCACTACCTCTGGTCGGTGGTGGGCTGGAAGGGGGGTTAAAGCAGTTAAGAACCCTTATTCAAGTAGGTTTTGAAAAATCTAAGCCTACATGCCAGTTCCTTGGAACTGTGCCTATAGTTTCCACTAGGTCAACAAAATACCCAGATTCATTCTCTGTAAAGCTGTGTGAGACTTCCAAGAATGTGTCAAATGTATGCATTCAGATCATATAAGATGCTTATTCTAAAAAAAAAAAAAAAGAAAAACAAGCAAACAAAAAAACAAAAGTAACACCCACTCAACAAAACTGGTTTAGATAACCATACCACGATACATAAACACCATTTATGTTCATGTGATGCCAAGGTTCCAGCACCAAAACACAATTAATATGAATAGGTTAGATAATGTATGTACTTCATTTACAAAGTCAACCTGCTTAGGAATCTAGTAAGGGTGTAGAAGAGGGGGGTTTCAAGGAGGGAAGGTATAAAGCAAGGATGTGAGGGTAGAAGGTAGAAATATTTAAAGTGGAAAAATGAAATATTAAATAGATTTGAGGATGGAAAATGAGGAGAGAAAAAAGCATATCAGGAGGGATAATCAATGATAAAGCTTTGGAAAAAGCCATATGGAAACTTCTTAATGTAAAACTTTCATAAAACATACATATATATTCATAAAACACTATATAAGTATATATGTATATATGCACATATATGTATAGATTATGCATATATATGCATATATGTGTAAATGCATATATATATAATCTATGTATCTATGTATCTATGTATTTATCTATGTGTCTTTGTATATATTTATGTATATATGCATATATGTATCTATGTATGCATATATGTATATGCATAAACACATATGCATATATATGTGTGTGTGTATATATGTACGTATGTATGTTTATGTGTGTGTATATGTGTGTGGGCATGTGTGTGTGCGTGTGTGTGTGCGTGTGTGTGTGTCTTCCTGCCCTCCTGGATCATTGACCAATTTGGTGAGCAGAAACACCAAACAGGGTTTTGAGAAGCCCTCTGAGTATATACGGTGAATGCCCACACTGGGACCAGTTGTCAGTAAGCAGATCAACTTTACTTAGGGTGATTGAAGGCTTATAAAGTTTTGAGAGACTTAGGGTAGGGACATCCAGGATTGACAAAGTTCATTGGCTGAGGTCTTAGGGTAAGTGGAATGCTTCATTAGGATGGGGAAGCATTTCAAGAATCTCAGGTGCTGGCTGAACAGGTTTTGTCAGGAGAAAGGACATTGGCCCTATAATCTAACTGAGGCTGTGTGATATTCCTCAGGTAGAGGACTGTATGGTGGATGAGGTCAGGGCGCACAGCTTAGAATTCCTTAGACAAGAACAGAGCAGAAAAACCCTAAAATACATTGTATATATTCTCAAAGAATTTATAATAGTTATTATTTAAAAGTATCTAGACATGTAAAAGATAGTCATTTGCTTTATAAAAAAATATTGATTTTTTTTGTAAGTTTTCACATAATATACCTCCATCCCACCCATATCTCCATATCTTTCTCTGCCTTTGTATCCTCTCCACAAAAGAAAATAAAAAAGTAAAATTAAAACAAAACAAAACAAAATAAATCATAGAAAACATCTCATTGCAGAAGCTGTATTATGTCAAACTGTGTTCCACAGTACACCCTTTGGTCCACACATATTTACTTGCAAATGTTCATTGCAATGAGTCATTGGTCTGGTTCAAGTCCTCTGGATTCTACTACAACATCAGTACTAGATTCTCAACAGCACTCCTCTTGGCTCTCATTTTCTTGCTTCATGTCATGATGATCCTGTAGCTTTGGATCTGCAGGATGGGCCTTTTCACATGCTCCAGCAGTTCATAGATGAGTGCAGGATCTGGGCATGGGTAGTAGAGATAGTCAGTCTGCCATCTGTCCTGCAACTGCACCCTCAGGACAAGTTTTCCAGCACATCCCCAGCTACCTTACCCAGTGCCTGCTGGCAAGGGGTAGGGTTATCTCTCCTGCTCTGCTGACCTCTGGTTCAATGGCACCTACACCACCAGAGCAGCTCTACTGTGCTGCCTAGTCAAGGTGCAGTACCTGCTTTCCAGAGTGCTGCAGTTTGGGAGAAGTGGGGCCAGCTCTCCAGAGTGCCATAGTTAGTGGGGGGCAGGGTCAGCTCTGCACAGTTCTTGGTGTCTACATGATTCCAAGCAGGAGCCCAGACCAAGGAAGTCCGCATGGTCTTTAGTGGTAATGCAAGATAGGACATCGACACTGACCCTTTGCTGCAGCATAGCCACAGACCCAGACATAGTCCTCATTGGCACCATGGGCTGGGACTTCATCATGGCCTCAGGTGACTGGGCTGGCTACTCACCCACCCTCATATCTCTGATTCCATCTCTTTTTGTAATGCTCAAACTGTTCCACTTCTCATTCTCTCCCATCTGTCCACTACTTACTTGCACATTGTAGTGGTGGATGTAAGGGCAGACCACACCTGCCCATGCTATGTGGCATGGCTGTAGGCAGGCATTTCTTATAATTGTTAAAATTGTTACGGAGTAGGAGTTAATACTATAAAGGACTAAATAATCTCAAATAATTTCAATGAAGATCTCAACAATTTCATGAGTCATCCAGCTAAATTAATGCTTTAAGAAAAAACTTTAGACAAAATGAAATTAAATAATACTTCCTAATAAAATAGAATGGTAGCTATCACCTTTGACATTGATGGGATAATCCAAATTTCTTGGAATGGAGAAAGAAATGTAAAATAGACTGGAGAATAAGACATAAACAGAAAGGCGTCCAGAATCTATGTGAGGTACCAACTACAAAATCATTTCTTTTACTGGCGACTCCACGTTATAACAAAGTAAGCTCCATTTACTCTGTTAGTAATTATGAGTGTTCTTAGGATGTAAGGTTCACAATTCTTGGATTTTGCTCTCAGGGAATTCTCTCTTGTAGGTAAGTCACATACAAACAAATGCAATTCCTGCTGAAAAGAACATGATAAATACCTTACATATGCTGTAGTGACAGAATGGTGATTAATTGTGTGACTCTTTCCAATGACTGGAAGGAAGGTCAGATGAAGAAAGGGAAGTCCAGATTTCTGTTGAAAACCCAGAATGATGAGATATAAAGATCTTGTAAGTATTCTGGATTAAAGATGTTGACCTAGCTTGATTATTTTGCCAAAATTTCCATGTACATTCATAGGATATTTTACTAGGTGGATTGATTTATGAAAAATGATGATAAAGGAATATTTCATAGTTCATATATTTCATATAATGATGTCAATACCACGTAAGCTAGAGGTAGCTACTCAGATTTCAGGAGTACCTGTAATAGCCTGTCTGATGACTCGCTTCTTCCATTCTGATAATATGCCTTTAAAAACAATGTCCTTTAGGGTTCAATGGACCATGAAATAGTCTCTGCAAAAGTACCCCTGGTGCCAGCACCGAGACAAACATTCATTCTGGCTGTCAGCTGTAAGAACCGGGAAGAAATGAAGCACATTTATTATGTACTGATATATTCTGACTAGATAATCCTTTTTAGTTGGAGGCCCCGGAAAAGAAAAGTGCAGATTACAGCTGGCAAACTAGTAAAAAGTAAAATTCAGTTCAGCTGCACCAATTTTACTTCCAATTTCACAGCTGGATAATCTTCTTTATAAACTGCTATTTAAAAGTTTTGCTGGCAATGAATACACTATTAAATAAACAATTTATAGTATCATAAAGTCAGATGAAGGGATGGACTTCCATGTATTTTTTTCATATTTTCAAAATGTGATAATTCTGCTCCATGTTCAGTAGTTTAATTAAGGAACTAATAAGGATTGGCACTGGTATTTGCATGAAAATGCTATTAGAGTTAAAATTCTATAAACCATTTCACTTTAGGCAACGTGAAGTGGCCATATTTTGTGCTTTAAACTGTGAAAAATGAATTCTAAGTAATAAAGTTTGATATTATAGAATGCAAAATAAAATAAGGGAATTAATTGCTCTGTAGCTATAATCATTAAAAATAGGAACAAACAGTTTTAGAGGAAATCAGGGAGAACTTTCTGAAGGTTTCCAGTAAAACACAGCAACAAGTTGACTCAGCCTTTCCAGAGAAGGATGCCCACACTCACTTGTTCTTTGTATCATTGAAAGTCTGTCTTTGTATCATTGAATTTCTCTAAAGTGTTATGCTTTAAAATGGAAGCTTGCTTCTTCCTCTGTAAGTTAATCACTACTACGTCATCTGGTCCTGTGACAGGAAGCCCCTTAGAATCTCACACTGTGGTGAGTGTTTTCTATTCAAGAGCAAAAAACATGGCTTAGTTGAGACTCTCATCGTAGGTTCTTTGTGTCTGTTCTGTAGCTGCTTCCTTGTAGTCTAGACATTTCCAGCTGTTTGAAGAAGGGAGCTTTGGGAGACTCAGGAAGCCAATGGAATGCACATGACCCACAATGGCCACTCAAAGTCATTATTTTCCATTGTATAGCCTCTAGTAAGTTACGCTCCAGCATAGCTCTACATGCATGAACTGGTCAAATAAAAGATAAACACATGAATGTAGAAAGAAGGTTTACTCTGCAAAGGACAGAAGCCTTTCCTAAGGGTGAGGCAGTGAGTTTGACCATACATGTGAAAAATTGTCAAAGAATTTTCTTTTAAAATACAGTGATACTGAAAAAATAAGCAGGTTATCAGACCAAAATGGAAAAATTTTAAACTTCATTTGTTTTGCTAGAAGCAGCATGGGAAAGTGACACCAGTGTTCAACCATTCAACCAAGAAGTAGCATACAACAGAGTGACTAAATGGTTTCCCTTAAAGCCAGGGAGACGTTTGTTAGCTAAGAGCAACATAATCAATATTACTTGCTCTTGCTCATGCCTTCCATTTCAAGACGGGAGATGGTTGATAGGATATATGCTGAAAATTTCACCTTGATCAGAACAGACTATTGTTGTTTGAGTACAAAATATCCCCCAGTAGCTCACATTATAAAGAGTTGGTCCCCAGATAATAGCTCTATTATGATACATTCTTGGAAACTTTAGGAGGTAGGACCTAGGTGTAGGAAGCAGGTCATTGGGAATATGACTTTGAAGGTTATAGCTGGTCCTCAATCCCCTCCTTGATTTCTGTTTTCTTGTTAGCTTTAAGTGAGCAGCCTCCTCATCCAACACATTTCATCAACAATATTCTTTCTAACAATAGTCTCAGAAACAGGAGGCTGAGAAATATCATTTTTTCTTTACTTTCAATGTACCGGTATTTTTTGGTGATGATTTTGAACTAGGTACCATAGAAACAGAAAGACATCATAGAATTTCATGACACTACTCAAGGCTGAATACAAAATGACTGGAGGTAATCTCACAAGGGGAAGAAGAGGAAGAAAAGTATAGTCAGTAGTTTCACTGTAGAGCTTTCCACCAAGACATCAGAATTTGAGCCTTCCTTTGTCATTACCAGGAAGGAGAGATACACATAGAGGGAGGGGAAAAAGAGGGATGGGAGAGAAGGAGAACAAGAGAGGGTGAGAAAATAAATGCCTCAGAGCTACATCCCCAGTGGCATACTTCCTTCATCTAGGCCCTACCTGTGGATTGCCTATTACACCATAAACCAATCAATGTATTCACTTACCTATGAAGATAAATCCTTCTTAATCTAATAGCCTTAAACCCCATCTCCAAACTGCCATCCCTGCTACGGAGCTGCTGCTTTGTGGATACCCAGCCACTGGACATCTTGGTTACTATGAAAGACTGAGAAGACAAATGGCAACACATTCAGCCCTCAATTGTTTGAACCACTTTTCAGATTTATGTATCAACACAATGCTACAGTCTCCAAATTCTGCTCTTTCTTTTGAAATGTCTATCTGTATCTTCCTGTAGCATTTTTACTACCTTCTTTTTCACTCTAACTGTAACCTACTTCTATGGGCACAAACACACACACACACACACACACACACACACACACACACATATGCTTCAATGTAATGGTACCCTTGTTTTCCCTGCTTGGCATCTGTCCTTAGAGATGATCCCCCCAGACAGTTTGTTTTCATCTCAGCATACGCCATTCATACACTGTTTAGTGATCAAAATAATTCTGGCAAGCAGACGTTGACTAATGACTATTGTAGACACCAGCTGGAGTTAATGTCACATGATTCAAACCTATTTTTACTTGGTGTTTCTGTGTTTTGATTAAAGCATTTTTCCTTATTAATGCAAACTAAGACTTCGTTTTCTGTTCAGTATTTTTCTAACATATAATTTCATTGAAGTTTATTTCACAAATACCAGAGTGTGTAAAAACAAATAAACAAAATGACTCATTAACATTCCTCTCAAACAGACTTACATTACTAATTTTTATCATTTAGTCAATGTACCATGATCTCTTTCATTTCTTTTTCAAGAAAGATGTCAAATCAGATTTCAATTCGGCAAAGTTTCTATCCTACCATTCCTTGTTTCTGAGTAACACTCATACTCTTAGGATTCTGGTTGGATCACCTTTCAAGCCCCTCACCAATGAACTACTAGATTATCTTTCTTAAAAGATAGATTTAAATAATAGCTAAGTACTTAAAAGTCTGATTTCTTTCTCCTGTTAATGTTTTCTTCTAAACAAACTCCTATTATGTATTTTGAAATATTTGATTATTAGGCACAATCATCTTTCTGTACTACAGGACATTAGATGTTTTTCTACCCTCTCAACCTCACTGTTGTAGCAATAAACCACTCTGACCCCAGCTCTGTGTCTGCTACACCTCTGCCAAGCATGAGAAACATCAAATCTTGGCATCTGCAATAGTGTCTGGGTTTGGTGTCTGTACATGGGATGGATCCTCAGGTGGGGCAGTCTCTGGATGGCCTTTCCTTCAGTCTCTGCTCCACACTTTGTCCCTGTATTTCCTTTAGACAGGAGCCATTCTGGGTTAAGAATTTGGAGATGAGCGGGTGGCCCCATCCCCCAACCAGGGGTGTTGCCTAACCTCTGGATATGATCTCTACAGGTTCTCCCTCCCTTTTCTTGGGCATTTCAGCTAATCTCATCCCTGTTGGGTCCTGGGAGCCTCTTGCTTTCCTGGCATCTGGGACTTGCTGGTGGCTACCCCCAGTTCCCCATCCTCCATTGCTATACCCCTCTGTTCAAATTCATGACCCTCTGTATATCATCCCCATTTCCTCTCATATCTGATCCTTCCCCGTTTCCCCCTCCCCCACATCCTTTCCTTCCAAGTCCCTCCCACCTTCTACCTCCTGTGAGTATTTTATTCCCCCTTCTGAGAAGGACTGAAGCATTCACCTTTTTATCTTCCTTCTTATTGAGCTTCATGTGATCTGAGAATTGTATCTTGGGTATTCCGGTCTTTTGGGCTAATATCCACTTATCAGTGAGTGCACACCATCTGTGTTCTTTTTCGACTGGGTTACCTCACTCAGGATGATATTTCCTAGTTCCTTCCATTTGCCTAAGAATTCCATAAAGTCATTGTTTTTAATAGCTGTGTAGTATTCCATTGTGTAAATGTACCACATTTTCTGTATCCTTTCCTCTGTTGAAGGACATCTGGGTTCTTTCCAGCTTTTGACTATCGCAGATGCCAAAAAGTGCTTGCTAACAGGAGCCTGATATAACTGTCTCCTGAGAGGCTCTGCCAGAGCCTGACAAATACAGAGGTGGATTCTCACAGCCAACCATTGGACTTAGCATGGGTCTCCAATGGAGGAGTTAGAGAAAAAACTGAAGGTGCTGAAGGGGTTTGCAACCCCATAGGAAGAACAACAATATCAACCAACCAGACACCCCTGAGCTCCCAGAAACTAAACCACCAACCAAAGAGTACACTCGGAAGGACCCATGGCTCCAGCGGCATATGTAGCAGAGGATGGCATTGTCTAGCATCAATAGGAGGAGAAGCCCTTGGTCCTGTGAAGACCCCAGTGTAGGGAAATGCTAGGGCAGTGAGGTGGGAGTGGGTAGGTGGGAGGGGGAGCATCCTCATAGAAGCAGGTGGAGAGGGGAATGGGAGAGGGGGGTTTCAGAGGGAATACCGGGAAAGGAGAAATTTTTTGAAAGGTAAATACATAAAATATCCAATAAAAAAATAAAAAGAGAAATACAGGAAGAAAACTCCTATAGGAATTGAAAGAAAGAAAGAAAGAAAGAAAAAAAGAAAGGAAGGAAGAAAGGAAGGAAGAAAGAAAGGAAGAAAGACAGAAACCACCAATCTAATTTTTACTTGCATAATTAACTTTAACTTTAACTTGCATAATTAATGGAGATCACATGCTGTTCATCTTTCTGAGGCAACTCTTTTCACTTAGGAAAAATATGACCCCGTTTTTCTACATTGTGGCAAGTGAAAAAACTCTATTTTTTTTTTATTACAGGAAAACAATTCTATTGAATACCTATACCTCATTGCTTTAATTTCTTAATTCTTTGTTGACACCTAGACTGATTCCATGAATCTTAGCTACTGTTAGATCGTGTGCCAACTGCCTTAAGAATAGCGATGCCACCTCAAGAGCTTAGAAACCCCTCCTGTATGTAATAAAGCACACAGATTTAAGTAGGGATAGAGTGGTTAAGGCTAACAAGCCCAAGACAAAGGAGGTTTATCCATGCCTCCTATGAAGCACTGATCCTGACCTACTAAAGGGTGAGCAGGACCCTGTAAAGCAAAGTCCCCTCCTCTGCTATTTCTGGTTTTAACTTATAAACTTAATGCACTAAATGCCTTCAAGTCCACATGTCTCCAAATCACACATTCTCTATATTAAAGCCATATGAACGTAGAGAGCTTGCTCACTCATTTCTGAAAGTTACATAAGTGATCGTGTCCTTCTGTTTTCCAGGTTTCTCACTTCCCCTCTACAGGAATCCAAAGTAAAGTCTGCATCATAATGGTCAATGTGGATAAAGAATCTGCTTCAAGTAAACTTATCTTCAGCATCCGTCTACTGAACCACCTCTCTCACTACTTCTCTGACAGCTATGTGTACAACGTTGCAATAAACGTGTCAGCATCTCTCCATCACCAGATTTCATTTCTTTTAGACACATCTTATACTATACTAGCACTGCTGGTTCATTCTTTAGCTCCAGTTTCATTTTCTTGAGCAATGACCTAGTGTTCTTAGTAATGGCTATACTAATTTACATATCTACTATTAACATAAGCACTTCTTTTTACATAGCCTTGCCATTTGTTGTTATTGCTGTTGTTTTGTTAAAAGCCATTATACCTGCAGTAGGACCATGCATCACATTGGTTTAGACCTACATTTCTTTGGTGGCTAATGATGGTGAACATTTTTATATACTTGCCGGCTATATGTATGTTTTCATTTCAAAAGTGTTTATTCATATCATTTGTTCATTTCAAATCACTCCCTTGCTCTCTTCTTTCTTTCTTTGATTGTTGAATTCACTCATAATTTAGAAATCAATTTTTTGTTGGATTTGCAAATACTTTCTCCCTTTCTGCTGTTCTTCTTACTGTTTAACATTTCTGGTGTTATGCCTTTTAATTTGATTAATTCCATTAATTTGTTTTTCTAAGCCATCTGTTGAGATAAGTCCATGTCCCATTCTAGGCTTCTCTATATTTTAGGAAGACTGTGGTTTTAATTAGGCTGGATATTGACTTGAGAGATTCCAGTTTGCCAGTACCTTTTACCTCCAACATGAGAGTGGAGGATGATTGCACTCTTGGACAGACAAGTAACTGACCCCATTACCACCCACACAGCACAAGCTGATTAATGTCTATCCCTAGTAGGAGAAAAAAAATGCCATATTGTACATTTATTGAGGCGCATGAGCACTAGTGTGTATTAGAATCATATCAAGGAAACCAAGCTCAAGAACTTTTTCGAGATGCAAGATCCAGGAAAAGGTGTAACAACTTTTCTTGGACAAAAGTGATAGATGCCTAGTACTTCAATGGTAAGGCTCCACGCCAGTCTCTTATCAGATACTTGGTGTATGAATCAAAGACTAACACACAGAAAATCCCCAGTTCTTCCTTAGGTGTCTGCTCAACTCAGTCTCCTACTGTTAATATGAACTACTCTACTGCCGAATGTGCTCACATACCTAGTCTTAAAATCTACTGTGCTTTTTTTGTGCTCCAACCTGCTTCTGCTTTTCCATGCCTGTGGTTAACTACATCTTTGCTCTCATACATGACTATTCTATCGTCGATCTCTTTACATCTGTGGCTTCCTTGCCAGGCTGGCTCTGGGTTCTTTACCTTAGTGACACAGAGTCTACTCACCTTCTTAGAACCATGTGATGGTTTGAATATGCTTGACTCAGAGAGTGGCACTATTAGGAGGTGTGGCCTTGTTGGAGTAGGTGTGTCACTGTGGGTATGGGCTTTAAGATCCTCATCTTAGTTGCTTGGGAGCAAGTCTTCTCCTAGAAGCCTTCAAATAAAGATGTAGAACTCTCAACTTCTCTTGCACCATGCCTGCCTGGACACTGCCATACTCCTTTCTTGATGATAATGGACTGAAACTCTGAACCTGTAAGCCAGCCCCAGTTAAATGTTGTTCTTATCAGAGTTGTCCTGGTTATGGTGTCTGTAATGTAAACCCTAACTAAGACAACCCACTTCTGATATGTACTGGACTCTGCAGTAACCTCTTTCATTTGTATTCATTCTGTGTTCTGCATTTATGCATACATGGATACATGAGATTTATTTATGTTGTGTGATATGTGAATTAATATTAGCAATTACAATCAGAATAAATGAATTACATTTGTCTTGGTCAGGTTACCAAAGAAGTAGGATTATCTGGCATAATGCTGCCCTAAAAATAGCTGAACCTTGTAAATTTATTAATATTGAACATATTCTAATTTTGTGGAAAGGCACAAATGTGTTCATCTGTGTTTCTAGTATAGTGTTATCATGAAGTCTTCTCCACATATTGTTGGAAGTAAAATCTAAAGTTCAGTGACTACACCAACACCACACAAAGAACGTCTGGACAATATGAAACTAAATTGGCTTTTGCCTTTGTAGAGTTGTGTGCTGCCTTGTTTTAGCAGCAAGCACACCAAACAAGTTATTTCACAGGCTTTTTTCCTAAAACAATAGTTTTCCCTATTGGTTCAGGTTTTGCTCTCACAATCTTTTAAGACTGGTTAGTTTTAAAAGAATCAGTACATAAGAAATGAAGGGATCAGCCCTTCTGAACCATCTAATTCCCCGAGTGGAGCAGGGCCTCTGCATAGATAATGTTTCACAAAGGTATAAAGAGACAAACAGTGTTATGAAGGTTACATTCCTGTGCTTATTATTTTGAAAAAATTACTTGAATTACTTGTAATTATCTTTTCTGTTCCCCCTCTTCATTAGACCAGGAACTCTTCAAATTTCAACCACATTACCTGCCAATTGTCTCTACTAAGAGCTGGTAGTTGTGTAAGTTGCAATGAGTTGTTTAGTTTATGTTGTTTCTGAAGTCTCTGTACTAAATATGAACACAGCAAACTATGCAACACCCCACTAGAATATTGTCTCATTGTGCTGGCTAGTTTTTGTCATCTTTACACAAACTAGAGTCATTTTGGAAAAGAAGATCATAAGAGAAAAGACATCTCCATATGATGTGTAGGCAAGCCTCAGGACGAGTCTCAGGAGTGTTTCCATGGTTAATTATGAAGGCAGGAGGGCCCAGTCACTGTAGGTCATGTCATCCTGGTCAGATGGTCTTGAGTTGTACAAGAAAGCAGACTGAGCAAGTCATGGGATTAAAGCAAGTAAGCAATTCCTCCATGGCCTCTGCATTAGTTCTTCCTTTAGGATACTGCCTGGAATGTTTATCCTGACTTCATTCAGTGATATACTACAACTTTAGGGTGAGGGAAACCTGTTCTTCTGCAAGCTGTTTTTGGTTAGTGTTTTATCACAGCAATAGAAAAGCAAAATAGAATGCCAACTACTGTACCTATGGTTGTTAAAGTAGATGTCATTATTTCTTCTCATTTCCTAAACCATTGCTCAAATCGAATAGTAAAGCATTGTCTATTCCTGAATTTTTGGCCTATTAGAGAGAGCACTGTGACTTTGTTTGGAAATGGTGCTTTCTGGAGCTGAATCAATAGGGAAGAAGATACAATACTGTCCTTCCCACATCATATAGAATCCACGTTTTTAGCCAAACTCATGCCTAATTCTAGTCTATTCTTGCAAGCCCTGTTGCTGGGAGGCTGAGTTATTTAGCCTTCTTCTGAGAGATTGTGGCTATAATTAACAGAACATTGTTATTGAAGAAGATATAGTGACCCAATCTATATTTCTATTAGTAGTACACCACCAAAAAAGTTCTACTCAAAACCAGGTGCTATTTTGATCTGGGCTTTGAATTAATTCAAGACCCCAAGAAGCACTATGTCACATATGTTAGGGATGGACATCAAATGAGCCTTCTAGAGTTTAGAGCCATAATTTCTTGTCTGGAAAGGGTCTGGAGATAGAGTAAAAAATAAATGTTTAAAAAAATCGCAGTGAAAGTGATAGCCAGTTAAACTAAACTATAATTTTGTTTCCAATTAACTATTAAGACTTTAAATAGGACTCCTCCACTATATCAACAGATGTCTGCTTGTGGGAACAACTTTGATGCGTTAGTCATCTGCTCAAAAGTGTAGCTGCACCCAATTATATTGTCCAGTGTAGGAATTCACTCATCCCACCTAGTGATGCACCAGGAGATGGGGCTCAGTGGTCCCCCAGAGGTGGTTGCTTGCCTCATGTCTTTGACTGGAGAATCAGTAGTGATGAAGTTCACCAGCACTCATTGCCCTAGGTCTTTTGGTCTTAGAAAAGAAATCACACAATGTATCCAATTTAGTCAGATACCATCCCAACAGTAAAGAGACTGTTCAGCCATAAGTTTTTCAGCCACATGTTTAACAGTAATTTTTGTTGAGTGTGTGAAAAAAATATTTTATCTGTTCCAAGAAGACATTTGTGTTTCCATACCCTATTTCAGTGTTAAAAATCTGTCAGAGCTTTGATTTCCATGATTGTTACCTTTGTTTTGTAACATTTGTTAGTGCAGAGGATGAGAAATAAACTGGAAATGGGAGAGGAGAACCTGGTGACAAGGTGGTGGTCATTGGCTGAAGTTAAGGAAATCTGTCCAGTGGCTGAGGATCAGTGTCCTCAATCTTTAGTCCTTAAGACCACCAAAGAGTGGGGTCTTTGATAATGACTTGAGGTTATTTATTGTTAGGAGTTGGGGTTTACGTTGAAAGTCTGTACAGTTAGGAGGAGGGGAGCACAAATTAATTGGAGGTTTTTCTTTAAGTGTATATAGCTTGGGTAATTTCAGTCAATTAAAGAAGTCCATCTTTGAAGCTGAAGAGTGTCCCTAACATGACTGCTGCTAGGACAGTGATATTTAAAACAAAAGATCAGAAATGGGAGGTCAAGTTCAGGCCATGTATAGATACTAAAGTTTGGAGCTTTCTTTGGGAATAAATATACCCATGCTGTATGATGTGATAAGAATCAAATTTAATAGTCATTTTATCCTTAGTAACAATAGTGTAATGAGTTAGGTAAGACCCATTTCCCTTCACAATGGTGTGGGCAAGTCCCATTGCATACATCTTTTAGACCTTACTAAGGTAAAATACAACCATGAAGATGGCCAAGCTCTAGGTCTACCTTAAAGTTAATTTGGAGGGAGAAACTCCTGGAATAACTTTCTATTCTTTAGTGACTTCTGACTGGGCCACCATTTTATCCCAAATGTTACTGATCCTACCTCTTCTTGCTACCTAGACTGAAGCTTTAGTACCTAGCTAGGTCCTTGCCTAGTAGCCTCACACTTGTCTCCCTTCCAGAACTTGATCAGGGCATAGTTTCCTGGCTGATGAGGATTTATAAGACATTCAAGGAGAAAGGTGTGAGTCAGTATCTCTTGTTGCCAAAGAGACAGTAGAACAGAAAACAAACCAAGGGCATAATTTTATAAGAATTGGTCTTTGATTTCAAAAATGGGGAATTCAGAGGATTGATTCAGATAGGGCAATCCCTATAAAGAAAATGTAGTCTGAGTCCTCAGGAAGGTGATTAGAAGACATTTTGCTCATAAAGACCTGAATTTCAGGATTATTTTGGTTGTTTGGGTATTTAAGGTCTGATCCATAAGCTTGAATGGCTCCCTTGAGGTTTCCAAGTGAAAACCTCCTACGTTATAGGATTTGGTAGCATTTGTTTCCCATATGGGAGGAGCTATTTCTCTTCTGGAGTTTGAAAGCTATTAATCATTTGTTCTTCCTTTCTAGGGGAGGTGTACTGGCTAGTTTTGTGTGTCAACTTGACACAGGCTGGAGTTATCACAGAGAAAGGAGCTTCAGTTGAGAAAAAGTCCTCTATGAGATCCAGGTGTAAGGCATTTTCTCAATTAGTATCAAGAGTAGAGAGCCCCTTGTAGGTGGTACCATCTGTGGGCTGGTAGTCTTGGGTTCTATAAGAAAGCAGGCTGAGCAAGCCAAGGGAAACAAACAAGCAGTAAGTTACATCCCTCCATGGCCTCTCCATCAGCTCCTGGTCTGCTTGAGTTCCAGTCCTGACTTCCTTGGGTGATGAACAACAGCAGCATGGAAGTGGAAGCTCAATCAACCCTTTCCTCCCCAACTTGCATCTTGGCCATGATGTTTGTGCAGGAATAGAAACCCTGACTAAGACAGGAGGTAAATGTGGGATCTTCTGCATGGAACATTGACCCTTTCACAGCCTCATCTACTGGTGTTTCCCTTGGCCACCAGAGAATGTCCTTTCTGATGTTCTGTTCTATGGACAAACAATGTTTCTTCAGGCAACATTAACTTATCTAAAAGTATTTACATGTTTATCTCCTTGTTACCAAGTCCTGGCCTTTCGCATAGTGAGACTTAGCTCCACCCAGGTTTTCCTGAACATATGGATTACTCTAAAGATGTATTTGGAGTCGGTATAGACAGTCCTTCCTTTCCTTTCAGGTATTTTAAAGTTTGTTTGAGAGTGAATAATTTGCAGGTTTGTCCTGACCAATTATTAGGTACTCTGCTCACTTCTAGGATGACTAGAATTTCTCCTGGAAGAGGGGGCAGAGAAAAGAGATTTTGTGGGTCTTTTTCACACTATTCAATTTCTCTTAGCCAGGGCATCGGGGAGGATAAACTGCTTTGATGTGTTCCTAGAAGGTAAATGGGAAATTTCAATAATCCTCTTTGTCAAAAGTTTTTGTAAGAGGTTCATAGAAGATTGAAAGAGGAGTAAAGAGCAGTTGGAATAAAGGAGGCAGCCAAAGGAAGCAAGGAAGTGAGCAAAGTGGTTAAGCCAGAGCTGGAGGCTTGGTGAGGGCAGTGGTCCTGTCTTTTAGCCTCTGCACCCCATCTCTTGTCAGAGTTAACTTATTGGTAAAGAAGCAGCATTGTTTAATCAGAAGTGCACAGATACCCTCTATGGGCAGTCACCAGGAGATGGATCAGCAGTGGTTCTTCAGAACAACAGCAGCTAGCGAGTCTGCCCAGTCTTGGTAATAGTAGTCTGTCTACTACTAAAAACTAAGTAGTAACATCTTTGAAGTTATCTGGTAATTATTTAGAACATAGAATTAACTGGTGAAAATGAACCCCAGGTGGAAACTCTCATTTCTACCTTTAGTATTGCTAGGGGGAGTATCTGCACAGTCAGACATGACTTGAAGGAAGTCAGGCACATATGTCAGGCATGTCCTGATGATCAAGATGGGGATAAGTGTATCAGGAAGCAAAATCGAATTGTGGGGGACAGGAATGCCAAGTCAGTCTTTAAGAAGCACAGGATATTTCCAGGGCTAAACATTGGTGTCAAGGAACAGGCATTTGGAGGAGTTATGAGTGTGAATTGGACAAGTAGGTGGGGATCTAGAAAAGAAGATGTTTGAGAGTGGGAAAGGAAGGGCCTAAGGTACAGAAATGAGGGTAGAAACCTTTTCCTGGCAGTAACCGAATCTTGTTTGGGTTTCTGTTTATAACTATGGAGTTTAGTAGAATGTCTAGGTGTAGCTCAGTTCTTTGTCGTCTGCCATTAGAGTAGACAGGATGATAATGTAAACATGTCACCAGGTCAGGCTAACAACTGGGAGATGTGAAGGATCTTCTTGAAGTGAAATGATCTTTGGGAAAGCTGCACAATTTGGACTCTATTTGGGCCAGATCAGACATAGAAAAAGCAAAAAGTTTTCAAGGTGTTCCCTTGAGCAAGGATATCTCCCTTTTGGGGAGAATAATCTGGACTTCATAAAAGAGAAGAGACCGTATAGTTTGGGAGGTAGGGGTGGCATGTTGTTCAGATGATGGCAAGGGGAAAGGAAGGGGCTTGGCAAGGAGGTAGACCTGAAGGGATAAAGGTATGTGAGCATAGTAAGGGGGCAGTGGACCACACAGGAAGCTTTCCTGCTCCAATGACTGATGGGAGTCCTTCAGTAAATAGCAGTGCCAGGCTGGAACACTGCAAGATGAGGCTGCCATGCTTGTTGGGTGGTGGAGGAAGGAGTGGAAAGGTGGGTCTCTGAAGGGAGGAAGGCAGAAGGGCCTCTTTCAAGATCAGAATTTGGGTAAGGAAAAAGGATTGACATACAGAAAGATGGGGATGGGGATGAAAGGGACTTCCTGCCACTTGCCAGTTTACATTCTTACATTAGCAATATCCTTTTGAATTTGTGCAATTATCAGGCCATTAAGATTTCTACAGTGACCAGGCAGTGTTGTGAAAGAAATGTTTACCTGGAGGCATTTTGCCCTTGAGATCCATTTAGAGAAGCTAGACAAATGCTACCTCGAGATGGAGATTGAGGATGTTTTGACAATTTAGAGACTCATAGTGTTGGGCTGCTTGTCTGCCTCACTGGTGGCGTGCCCAAGCACACTGGAAAGCCACTCAAGGGAGGCAGAACACAGCTCCAGGTGCAGAATCCAGTTTGCTTCCAAGTAAGTGTAAAAGTATGGAGGGGCTGGAAGAGAGAAAACCTTCTCAGGGAGATTTAGGCTTTATGCTTGGCTCTTTACAATGAAAGCCTCCCCGCCCCCCCCTTCAGCAATCCTTGATGAAGGAGGAGGTCCTTATTTGTTCAATGTGATTTATTTAATGGTGAATGTGAATGTATACATCTCTCTCAGAGTGAACCAGGTATTAAATACCTTTGGTACGAAGGAAGGCCCAGGAAAAAAATGCTCATTGGCTCAACACCCAGGGCCTATCTAGATACTTAATTTGCATGAAGAACTACAGGTTTTTATACTAATGACTGATTGTCATGGCCCTCTCAGTGGGGTGTCATGGTTATGTGTTCCAGATCAGGTAGTTTGATAGGAAACTGTCCTCACACCTATTGTTCTCAATTCTGAGATTTCCCAGTGTACTGGCTGGTTTTGTGTGTCAACTTGACACAGGCTGGAGTTATCACAGAGAAAGGAGCCTCCCTTGAGGAAATGCCTCCATGAGATTCAGCTGAAAGGCATTTTCTCAATTAGTGATCAAGGGTGGGAGGGCCCATTGTGGGTGGTGCCATCCCTGGGCTGTAGTCCTGGGTTCTATAAGAAAGAAAGCTGAGCAAGCCAGGGGAAACAAGCCAGTAAGTAACATCCCTCCATGGCCTCTGCATCAATTCCTGCTTCCTGACCTGCTTGAGTTCCAGTCCTGACTTCCTGTGGTGATGAATAGCAATGTGGAATGTAAGATGAATAAACCCTTTCCTCCCCAACTTGCTTCTTGGTCATGAGGTTTGTGCTAGAATACATACCCTGACTAAGACACCTAGGATTTATGTTGGCTCAACCTTACCATGGTGGTATTGTCCACTTGCCCCACACCATGGTGCTAAGGGAAGCACAGAGATTTCTAAAGTTCCTACACAGTCATAGTGATGTCTTTCAGGATTTCAGATACCCCACTCTTGAGAGACCCTCTCCTGAGAAATCAGAGACAGCTTATATTCAGCTCTTAGTCTGGGCAGTTCTTCAAGGACAGGCCACCATGGTGCCTTGGGGGAGACTGAAAGTTCACTGACTATGAAGAGTGAGTGGTCCAGTGTTGATGGAGAATATAGAAACTAGCAAGAAGCCTCCTAAGAAAGAGAGATGTGAGTGGAATAGAGAAGAAGAGGGGTAGAAAGAGAGAGAAAATTACCTGCAGGGTTGTTGGAGAGATGGCTAAACCCTGTAGGTGGAACGGTAAAAAGTCATCAGTATCCAGGTCTTAGTACAAATGAGCAGCTGATGCCCACTGTTTCCTGAGTTAAAAGAGGGTCCCTACTTTGAGTACCTGTCCTCACACAGAGACCAAAATAAGAAAAGAAAGATGAGGCTGCTTGACTGTGGAACAGGTTTGTTTAGGAATAGATTTCCTAAACACTATTTAGAGACAAGGATTTTTATCAGGGCTGGGCAGGAGTATTATTCAAAGATACTGTTTTGTTCATGCAGGCAATGAGTGGTAATGACTAAGACCTTTAGAAGTGTTATTAATGGTGTTATCTTCAGGAACCTGGCTTTGGGAAATTTAAATAGTCCAGGGAGTGGTTGCTGTTCTGGCTGGAATATAAGATGGGGAGGCTATTCTGTCTGGAATGAGGTTGTCTGTGAGCTGTGCTTTTCCCTTAGCCACACTGAATTAAGATAATTTTTCTTCATTTTGCTATTACTTTGGCAGTTCCAAATGACTTCTTAAGGCTGAATGAACGAACATGGATTCTTAGGGTATAGGCTGTGACCCTAAAGTTGCTAACAAATGTCTTGCGGTGGTCATGGAAGTTTCTAGAATATGTAGGAAATATAAGGTTAGTTGAAAATGGTACTCTTTGGTTCAGCTTCCATGAGATCATTATCCACAATATTCACAATAGGGGTGTAACGAGGTTTCCCATGTTCCAAACATTTTGATACTGCTCACTCTTTTGTGAGTAACCCCACATCTCTGTCCTGTAAGAAAGCCTAACAAACTAAGTGGTTGTACCAAGTTGGACTTCAGTGGAGTCATACTTTGGTGTGTTATCGGTGCTCCTTTAGAGTAACACCGATACTCTAAAGTTTGTGTTTCTCCAGGGAAAGTTATCACAACAACATAGAGCCTGGGTTAGTACGCAGCCAATGTTAATGGAACACTGCAGTCCAGCTTCATTGCCCTTAAGGAAAGACTGCTATAAAGAGCAGTAGTCCACTGCTAGGTTTCCTTAGGTTCATTTAGTATTTCCAGGTCCACCCTTCTCCCACTGTGCTATTCTTCTCCATCTAATGTTCTGCAGCAAAAGTGAGCCCAGGCTGTGGGAACCCACTGGATCGGAACTCATATTTCCTAGTAGATGCCTTTTAGCCAACGATTAAACTGATGTGAGAGGACCTAGGTATGGTTATCTTGTCCAAACGCTACTTCAGAGGTAGCTCACCTCCAGCTTTGCAAGGCTCAGAACAGAGCAGCACTCTGCAGTACATAGAGGTGCTTGTGGCCTTGCTCTCCTGCTATCTTCTGTCATTGCCAGATATCTCTGACAGTACTTTCGTAATACACATCCATCTCAGAATTTCCACCTGAGAAATCTGATTCACACAGAGAAAGTCCAAATCCATCTGCTTGTTTCCTAATGTATGTTAATTACGCATAGCTATGGGAACAAGTCAAATTTTGCTTGTTTTCAAATATCAAATTGCAAACTACCGGTTCCCTGCTATTTTGAGCAGGTCCTAACATGGTTACTTTAGGTGGTCTCTAATGGATGCTAAAGGGGTCTGTTGAGGGTGACAGGTTATAATTTATCCTGTAAACCCGTGAGTTCTGTGAGCAGACATGCTTTCCCATTTAAAAGCATTATTAAGTGACTCTTATGGCATTGGCTAGAATCAGCCCAGCTGGGAGAGTTTGAATTCCCTTGGGCTATTAGAGTCTGGAATTTGATTAGCGTTGGCGGCAGTTTAGTCTTTTATCGGCTATTTCTGTAGTACATCAATTCTGTGTCATTTACCAATGTCTGTGCTGGGACATAATTGTGGCAATCTGCTCTGTTTTACACTTATCAAATAATTATATGCAAAGTAGCCTTGGTGGCTTTGCCACTAAGATGTTCCATATTTTCTTGTTGCCAAATTTCATCTCAAGCGCTTAAGTAGTAATAAGCTGCCAGTGTCTGGTTAAGAGCTGTATTTTCAAGTTTGAGCGTTCTATCAAAATACCTACAATAAAGAATGAGCTTTGTGGGGAACCTTTAAACTCTGTTATTCTCGGAGATTGTATGGATAGTGCTAAGTCAGCTTCTGTCACTTTTATAGCACTGTTTCATGAAGCTAAGCATTTCTGCTGTATTTCTCTGTACAGGTCTTACTGTTCTCTGTAAAATGGCTAGCTATATGGCATTCACACAGCATTTGAGAGCCATAATCCAGGCATATTCCTTTATCAGGTCCCTGTCTTATATTATACAGTCACTGTATTTGTTTGAATGCAATTGTTACTTTATAGTGTGTTTTGCAGAAAGATGGTTACAAAGACTATCTTTGCTTGTTTTTACTGGTTTCTTATCCCCAAATGGACTAGAATAATTTACATTGTTAAAACTTATCTTACCTACAGTCAATATTCTATTCCTGTTTAGAAACTGTCATTATCATCTAGAAGTCAGAAAACCAAAAAAGAATATAGTTTTCATGAACCGTATTTTTCAAATGTTAAGTATTCAACAGTCAGGTACAGGGAAATCTCTTAATGAATATTTTGATATTTATTAATAATATTTTTAGGTTTTAAAAATACAATTGATTTTATAATTATACTTATATATAATATATAACATTATTATCATTTAGACAACTCATATAAAAATGTAAATAAAAAAAAATAAGCTTGCAACATAATAATCTTGGAAAGAGGAAAGTAGAGTGAAAATTGGGTATCTTTTCCTGATTGGGATGATATAACTGGAGGCCATAAATTTGTTTTTTACAATACTATTGTCTAGCCATAAGATCATGGCAGTGACATATTTAGTGCCTGCTAAGATTATTATTATTATTATTATTATTATTATTATTATTATAATTATTATTATTATTTTGGTTTTTTCGAGACAGGCTTTCTCTGTGTAGCTCTGGCTGTCCTGCAACTCACTCTGTAGACCAGGCTGGCCTCGAACTCAGAAATCCACCTGCCTCTGCCTCCCAAGTGCTGAGATTAAAGGTGTGCACCACCACTGCCTGGCTAAGATCTTATTCTCTAAGATCACACCCTCTTTCTGGTTTTCTGACTTTTATAAAGACACTACTACTACTACCACATACAACAGTCCCACCTGAACAACCGATTAACACACCCCACCTCAAACCCAGCATTCTTATTTCTACCACTTTAGGGGAGTCAGGGATTCTCTGTGTAGCCCTGGCTGTCCTAGAACTTGCTCTTTAAATCACATTGGCCTCGATCTCAGAAATCTGCCTGCCTCCAAAGTGCTGGGATGAAAGGCATGCACCATCACTGCCTGGCAAAATATGAAATACATGAAAATAGAAATACTGAAGTCATCAGAGTCAGTTTTCTTATTAAGGATCAGAGTTGAAGGTGAGAGTCTTCAATCTATTGAGCTCTATTGATAGCAGAATATTCATATGTATCTATGAGCAAAATTTTCCTTGAGATCCTGCTTTCAAATCTGAGTATATGAGCTAGTTCTGGAAAAGGAAGAGTGATAAAAATACTCAACAATCCAGCCACCTGCTACTGTTATGGCCACAAAAACATCTAAGAGTCCAAATCCTTAAGACTCACTCAGACCCACTTGCTCAGACTCCCTCATGAAGCTTGCTCATAAATGCCAAGGTTGCTAATGTCCTGGTAATGGTTCTTATTCAGACCTTCAATTCTTTTACTGCAAAAACTTTTATTTAACATCGTTCACTAAAGCCTAAACTCAGCCTGGACTCTTAGCATTCTGTCTTATTTCCCATGAGATTTAATCAACACAGCAGTGTTGAGACACAATAATCTTACCCTTAACCCAAAACAAATGCTGCAAAATTGCAGGTGAATTGGAATTAATATGGTCTCTCATAACATCACTCAATTTCTAAAGCCTTCTGCTCTCTCCTACCATGTGGAACACAGTGAGAAGTACTTCCTTGATCTCTGTCCTACTTTATTGTCTCATGAGACTGTCTATTGTCCCAGACATTCTGTCATCTCTACTCTTCTGAAACTCTGACAAACTCTAGTTTTCTATGTGTTAGTTCATAAGGATTCATTTCATTCTTGTCTGATAGACATGAACAGAGTGGTATCTCTAGGGTTAGGCTATGGTTTGTCTCTTAGGTAATCAACCACTAGAAACTTGTCAGTTAGAAGATGGTATTGAGATGGTGGAACAACAAGTGTAAAGTAGTGAGGCCACGGAAGCTTGCATAAATGACAAGGCTAACTCTGTTCTCACAGATTAGGTTGGCTAAAACTGAAATAAATTAGCGCCCTTATGAGCAGAAATTGTCAAGAGCCAGAAATGGTCCTTCCTTAACTTGTTTCCTGTTAGGTGTTTTGTATCATCAATGGAAAATATATCCAATAAGAAATTTGGTACCCTAACTGGGCTCACTACTGTAATAATCCTAACCATGTGGTTCCCAGACTCTCAGGAATACTCACTACTGTAATAATCCCAACCATGTGCTTCCCAGACTCAG
>JADRCH010000056.1:2575720-2588805 GCA_019843965.1 Rhynchomys soricoides | reverse complement strand
AACCATGTGCTTCCCAGACTCAGAAATACTCACTACTGTAATAATCCTAACCATGTGCTTCCTAGACTCTCAGAAATACTTTGCATGAGGGATATGGAGCAGTTTGGGATTTTGTGCTAGGAAAGTATTATAATTCTCTAAGCAGAACTGAATGGTGCATTGTTATCAGAATTTGGAATATCAATATCCTAAAGAAATGCAGATAGCAAAACCAGCATCTCCTGAGATTTCAGATAGAAACAATAACTGTAATGAAATTTGGCTACTCTTATATTTATTGCAAAGACTATTCTTACAAAGACTCTTGCTGTACTCTACCTGTGTCCTGAGAAATTGAATGAGACCAAATTTAAAAATAGAGTACTAATTTATTGGGTGGAACAAACAAATGATCAGACAGGGTAAGATCTAGATTGTGTCATGGTCCCACTCTTATCTAAATCTACAGTCAAAGAGAGAGAGACAGAGATAACTAGCAAAAACGATAGGAAAATGTGCTCTTTGTCAATAAATGAAGGGAATTTAACGTTGCAGGCACATTGAGTATTGATATTCAGCTGTTAATTATTTAAGGTATTAGCACCATTAAAGAGCAACCTCTACTTCTGCCCTGGGCAAATAGGAAAGGTGGTTTGAGGAAAAGACTAATACTCACCAGAGGCTACATCTGCTGGAAAAGCAAAATCCAAATTTCTTGGAAGGAGAAAAACCGAGAATGCCACTGACACGGTTTTCTTCTAGAAAATAACTGTGTAGGAAAGAGCTTTCCCGTTGGTTTTAGAGATATGAAAGGCAAGACTGAAGGGGCCATGAAGTCTCATGAAGCTATTACAGAGGGCCACTGTGGTGGAGAACTGTACAACAGGGTTAGAGTCCCAGAAGGAGGTCCTCACAGGTCAGTGTGTGAAGCTGTGAAGGTGAAACCTGTTGTGGATTTGGTTTAATGCTTGAATTATGTTATTTGGGTTCCTAAAATTGCAGAAGAGTTTGTACATAAGATGCAGAGGGTCCCTGCCTCCAGATGGTTCTGACTGGTAAATAAAGTTTCAGGTGGGCAATGGTTAGGCAGGGAGACAGAGGCAGGACTTTAGGAATCAAGGGCAAGGGGACCAAGGAAGAAACAAAGAATCGCCATGCTAGAAAGGAATAAGGTTCAGGATTGAGAGCTGCAGAAGAGAGAGCACACCAATCATGTAAGAGCTGGAAAGAGTGCCCTGCCCATCAGGATAAAGATAGCAAAAATGGAATATAGATTTTAGTAAATAATAACTCAAGAGTATCGGACAGACAGAACCTACATGCTGCTGGCAGTAGAGCTGAAGGGATTGGGCTATCCAAGCACTTTGAAGTCCAGATTATTCCATCAGAAATTCCAGATGTCTAATGTGGCAGTATAGAATTTTGTTCATCTTTGTGAATTTCTAACTTACTTTAGCTCAGTAAATAGTAAAACCCACCAATCCCTGAGCACAAAACTCCACTAATCTTTTGGCTTCCCCAAACTCAGGACTTGAAATCTTACCAGTCCTCACCCTGCAAATCTCTACCCTAGGAAGCCCTCCTCCCCAATTGCCCTTTGTCCAGTTCCTTACTGTCCACTCCCAGGAGCAGAGGTCAGCCATCCCTAGAATCATACCTCTTCTCCCTGGACCCTCTAATAAATATCTTTCATGAGATTTATTGCCTCTCACGATTCTCTCATTGGAAGAAGACAAGAAGCAATAAAGAAAAGAAGAGAAAAAGCAAAGAGAAGAAATGGAATGGAGCTGAGATTCCTGAGCTCTTCAGCTCGGCTAGGGATACCCTTTCCTGAGAGCAGCAATGCTTTTTCTTCCTCTCAGAGCTAGGTGATTCCTGGGCTCCAGTATCTCAGGATACCCTTCCACTGGGATACTGTCCCACCTCAGAGCTGTGTGGTTCCTGGGCTTCTGAATCCCAGGACACCTTCCCACCCCAGCAGGCAGGCAAACAGAGATCATTAGATTTTCTTAAGAAGCTATTTTTGAACTGGTACTAAAATAACAGGGATTTGGGAGCTCTAACTAGTATATATATCATATATATATCATATATATGTATATATATATATAGTTAAATTGACTGCAGGAAACTTATTGAAAAGATCTCTTTTGGAGTAGGATATGTGCCTTGACATCTGACTGCATTCCGTTTCTAATTTATTTCTTTCCAGAATTTATGCCTTTCTTTTATTTTCTATTTTTTGTCCTGAGTATTCCAATGCAGTGCTGTTAGAAGAGGAAGCAATAGCTACCCTTTCTTGGTTTCCATCCTGAGTAATTTTAGAGCTGTTACACATGTTTTTTGATGTAGATTTTCCTTAGGTGCCCTTAAATGAACTGATGAACCCACTCAATTCTCAGCTCAGGACTCTATCAGATGATGTGAATTAGTTCAATCATTCTTATCTATTTAATTGGATGCTCACCTAATTTGCATCTCTGCCCACTTGCTAACTTAGTTAAAGTAGACATGTACAATACATGCCTTTTTGAATAATGTACTTTTCCTTTCTACTCTAGTCCAACTAGTTAACTGCTTGTTTATTTTTTTATAGCTCTTAAAACATACTTTTAAAAATGTTAATATTCTGGTTTCTGTCTTCAGAATTAAAGGCTGTGTATGTAATACTTTATGTGACAAAGATGACAAGACTTTGTTCATTGACACAACTTTGTACTTTATTCTCAGCCAAGCTTCGATAAATTTAATTACAGCAGTCACTATAGCATAAAATATGCAATATAATATAAAGCAATCTACTGCTCAGTAATGTCAAAATTAACTGCTAACACATGACATTTAGAAATACTGCCTTTGATACTGTTATATCATTAGTAAATCCATTATTGGAATATCTAATTTTAGATCTCTGACCTCATGATCTTAAATATAACAGTCATGCTGAAGAAATTATACTTATCACTTGATTCTTCTTAGAAGGACTGATTGAGTTATAGTAAGATTTAGCAATATGGTGTGCTTCTTCTCAAATAACTCGTCTAGTCGAGTTTTCTGTCCCTGCAGGATTAAATTTAAATCTATTGAGATGTCTAAAATTACACAGCCAACTTCTGTGGTGCAGTGTCTTTTAAAAATACTATCTACTTTATAAGAGAATGTTGAACCATTATATATATATTTATTATATATATATAATTATATATATATAATATTAATGTATAATGTATAATTATACATTATAATATAATACATTATATTATATATATATATAAAATCTCTACATCATTTCCTGGGGAAATGTGGACAGCTGTGTCTCCATGTAGAGCAATGAAGACAGATGAAAAAATAATTATTCTAGTAAGTCTAGATTTGAATGCTATTGAGTTGACTGGGATCATATGTAGGAACATAGATGAGAGGTACTTATAGAATCATGGGTCACTTAAAACTGCACCAATAAAAAGCCAACCCAATTATACACTGTTACTCACAAAAGCCATATCCCTGCAACACACTGCGTAACTTGCATGCACTTTGGATGATGAGAACCTCCTCTCTCCAGCAACCCTTGCTGTTTAAACCTGGGCAGAATCCCTGTAGTTTTTGAAAGTTTTAGAAGCATCTGGAACTTTGAAAAGTCTTATTTCCTCCCTGAGTCTTGTAAGTTTCATTTACTTGCTGAACTTTCCTCCTCCCTGAAGGAAGGAATTTCAATTTAGAGCAAACAGTGAAGATACAAGTGGCATTTAGCTCAAGAAAGTTAGCATAATTTTGTGGAAAAGATTAATTTTGTGGAGTTTAATAAAACTGTCCAGTTTTATTAATATATTCAGTCCATGTGTGCAATGTTATATTCTTTATTTTCTCTAGTCACAGCAAAAACAGATAAGCTAAAATATATTATTGATGTGATTAAATAAAGAACACCAAACTCTTACCTGAGTTTGTCCTTACTATGGTCTGTTGCCCAGATGCCACTTAAGAGTCTAGAACTTATTGAGCTACAACACCAGAAAAGCTAATGCACACAGTATTAAACTGACTCCTAATAACTTATCTTTATCCCCACAGATGAACGCACCTCTCAAGCACAGCATCATCAGAAAAGCTTTTATTGCAGTTAAAGGTGACAACGCTCAGAGACTCACAACTGGTCAATGTGGGGGAAATAAACTATGGAATTATCAGCCCTAAATGGAACTTCTAAATCATACCTTCTTCTACCAGGGGTCAGGGATCATTGCAAAAAAGAAGAAAAGACAGATTATATGAGCAAGAAGTTATAGGTGATCATACAAAAACAGTATTTTCAGACACAAAAGGACCCTAGCATATATGAATTCAAAGTGCTGTGACAGCATATACAATTCCAATGCAAGTATAAATCAGACAATATCCTATCATATACAGGAGAGTTAGGCACAAAGTTCCACCAATCTAAGAAATTACTAGCAATTAATTGCTATTGGGAGACAGAGAGTAAATTATCTTTAAGAGTCTCACTGCTGGTAGATCCAGTAGATGGGCTACCCCCAAAATATTTGAGCAACACAAGTTGAATATAATGAGCTTAAAAATAGTAACAAAAAAGAGGATAGAAAATTGAGTAGTCAATAAAGGGGAATTATATCTGGAAGGTTTTGGGGAAGGAGGTAAATATGATGAAAAAATATTTTTTTGAGAAGAGACAAGTAGAATTCCTCTAATCTAAATGAGAACCATAATAGACTAAGAAAATGAGAAGAGTATCAAGGACTCGTAGAATGACAGGGCATTTAGTATTCATGTCTTTATATCCCTGAAAGAGAGAAGTGACAGGAGCCATCTAGGAAAAACTATGACAAGCAAGTGAGTTTCTTAGAAATGGCCCACTACTTTGCATGGCTGTGATGGGTACACTCTGGAGAATCACAGTCCCAGAGATGTCATCCCAGGATTGCTTCTCACTGCTGATATCACTTCTCTGCTGTTAATACATAGCCTAATGATTCTTGGTCATCAGCCCACCCTATTGGGCAACTTTCCTGAAGTTCAACATTAAGATGAACTTTCATGAATTAATGATGCTCAGATGAAATAATGACTTTATAGAATTCCTGATTTGATTCAAATAATTTTAGGAAGAAGGTTTAAGGAGATGGTTTTAGTTGTTCTGCCAAAGAGATGTAATAGACTTAGAATCAAGAATAGAGATTCAAGAATGTGCCCCCTCCTCAAAGATTAGTAACTAAAGCTACAAATAATACAATGAGGCTTCATAAATTACATTAAGAAGAAAATTAGATTTGAGACAGATATGTAATCAAGGAAAAACATTCATTCTATATCAGGTCCAAGGATGAGGCCACAGGTGTGTAGTATGATAAAATAAGGCCATGTGAAACTGTTGCTTTGAACTTATAATGAGCTTATAGAATAAAACACTGCTTTGAACCTTTCAACATCCTTCTCTAACTCCCTTTTTATGTAACATGCTGTCTATGAGGTAATTCTTTTATGCATAGAGAATTTTTTATCTAAAAAGCTATAAAAAGCTGAAAGCAATAATTGTTTTGGAATAGCCATTTCTGCTTCATCTGGCATGTGTCTTCTTTGTGTGTCTAACTTTTTTCTCTCTTCTTTCTGGCTCACAAAGAGTTTAACTCTGAGCCTCTTGCCTGGCCAGAGACAGACCCTTGAGCCAAAGAGTAAAGAGCCCAGGTAACTAAGCCTTTTTTTTCTGAATCCCATGCTGCTATCAGCAGCAGTCGAATTGTCAGAAAACAGTAGCGTTTGCCTCTAGAATAGCAAGAAAGAGTTAAATCACCAAAAGTTTGCAGCTTTTAGTCCTAATCTGTACCCCTTTTCACTACCTTCATCAGGGAACTGGATACAGGGATAGTTCAGGTCAAACAATGCTGAGAGGAAAATTCAAAGAAATAAGTGCTTATATCTTTTAAAAAATAGATGAATTATTAAGTACATAACCTAACTGCATACCCTCACAAACTAGAAAGGAGAATAAAAATAAACAGATATCAAAAAAGAAAAGAAAAGACAGTGACAAAATCAAAACGAAAAAATATATTTCCAGACTCAATAAAATTTATAGTTTCTATGTTGACTAAAACTCAGTACAATTATTTAAGATAATGAGTTTTGTATACTAGCACAAACCCACAGTCCCAATATTCATGAATGGGTTTTCATATCTAGTGTACTCAAAGCAAAACCAAGCCAAAGATGTGGAAAAACCAAAAAAGGGAAACAACAAAAAAAACAAAGCTAAGAGTTTGTAGCATGTTCAATCACAGAGTGTTAGGTTCAAAAGGAAAATACTCAAGCACCTCAAAGGGCAGGCCCATTTATCTGTTCCAAGATGGCAGCCTTGTCTCAGCTAAGGCTAGGCTTTAGAAAAACAACCCATAGGCAGCACCCCTGGAACCTGTGGGATGGGTTTCTGACTGTCAAAGGAGTCACTTCCCTTAGATTTCTTTGCCTCTGGCAAAAACAAAACAAAACACACACACACACACACACACACACACACACACAACAAAACAAAACACCAAGCAACCAACCAACCAACTGAATAACCCAGATGGCTCTCTATTGACATATACATATCAAAGCACAAAGCTATCCTCCAGTCTCCTCTGGACCCTAATAACATGTACCTCTTAGGAATACCAAATTCCCCATACCAGACACTAGCCCTAGTATCCTGGCCCTTACCCTTCTCACTTCCTTTACAATGCTAGCTCCCAGGCTGTCCCAGACACAGTTTATTTCCCTCAGTAGTTTTTCTGCTCTCTTATATCAAGCTCTCTTCCACTCTGCCCCATACCCCACTATTTTATCAATTCTCTCTCCTCCCTCCTTCACCATGCCCCCAGAGATAGCTCTGGCCAAGGTCAGTTTACTTCTTTTTCTCTCTGCTCTGGACACATCCAGATGTTCACCCCCAACCTCCATCTACAACAAAAGACCTTCTTCCTAACCCTGGAGGCCTTAGTTCTGTGGTATCTTTGCTGCATCCTTGCTTATAGAGAGTAACTTCTGGACAGGCTAGGGGATATGGGACATCTAGGGATTCAGTCCACATGAATCTTTCTCCTCTAAAATATGTGAACATTAAGAACTATACATGTGAGTTGGGGACCCCTAGTGACTGAATTCCTGTATTTGGTAGCAACTGAATCTCTTCACAACAGGAAGCAGTGATGGACAGATGAGGAACTGAATGTCAAATCCTAGCTACAGTCATATGGTTATCATTCACTCTGTGAGGTATGTTGGTCTTCTTAAGTGGCATCAATAAATTGTTATATTTTAAATAATTATGGTTAACTCAGTTATTGCTTATTTATGGGTATATAATGAACCTTTTTTCATATTTCTATTAATAAAATATAGAATGCTCAAAGGAGGCTCAATATATTTTACTTTCTGTTTTTTACATTTTAACAAAATATTCTTTATTATTCAAATAGTTCTGAATTATTTCATGGAATTTCTTGATTCATAATTTTACAGAGTTATGGGATTAATCAAGAGAAACAAGATCTCTATATAAATACTTGAACCAACCAAACAAAAATTCTGTGAGATAACAACTTTCTGTGGACTGAAACCTAGAAGGTGGGTCAGGATATGAGAAGATTTCACAACTCCTCACTTGTAAAATCAATATTGATTAGATTCCTTTCTCCTTGGTCAGTTCCAGGCAGCTATTTTGCCTTTTCCTTCCCCCTTATCTCTGCCCCTCTATGCGTGTACACACTCCTAGACATACATGCACAAGCGCGCACACACAACACACACACACACACACATTATAAGTACACAAATCAAATATATCATTGATACTTACCAGAAAAATAGCCAATACTTTAGATGCAGTTAGATAGGTCTTAGGAAACCACAGTCTCTCTTTCAGAATTATTATTACTGTATAACATATATAGAAACATTATACAGGTTCTTTTTGTAAATGACCAGAGTTTTGTTCAGCAAGGCTTATCCTAAAATTCTATAAAAATAATGCCTCTGTGAACATGTAGAAGAAAGAGAAGTCTAACTCAAAATATTTTTGAGAATAATAGAAGAAAATAAAATGGGCTAAATGTGGAGTGCATCCACTCTGGAAGTCTTCCCTGAGTTCCTATTCAGTTACTAACTGGCATGCATACTCTTACATTTAGTTTGCCAATCACACTTGTCTCAGCATTTCAGTGAAGATAAATGATAACTGCTGGTAATTAGCTAATAGGTAATTTGCTCATCCATCATCATACTGTTGTTTTCTTCTACTTTGTTTATTACGTTAGGAATTTCTTTTAATTTTTAATTTCTGAAACAAAGGGGCAATTCTGCGATAGATATTAACCCTGGAATATCCAAGTAATACAATGTCAAGAGCCTTTCAATGTTAAAAATTTTAATTTATGATTGGAGAGAAAAACTAGTAAAATAAGATCCATATAAAACATAATGTGAAACTATAAACCAGAGTGAATCAGAAACTAGACACATTTTGGAGTTACAGTATTCCAATTTACTCATATACTATAGGAAGACAATAAACTGGTTAACTCATTTATCTATTTCTGTTTAATTGTAACAGACATATTTTAAAACATTATATTTTGTCATGTACATGCATATATCTCTCTGTGTCTCTTTATATATACATGTGCATGTTTATGTACACACACTTTGGGTATACAATCGTCTGTGTGTGTATGTGTGTGTGTCCATGGGCATGTGTGTGTGTTGGCATGTTTGTGTCATGATTCCTATATAGCAGTTAGAGGATAAGTTTCTGGAATTGGTTCTCTTCTCATACACACGTTCTGAGGATTAAACTTAGGTAGTCAGTTTGGTGCCAAGAACCTTTCCCAAATGATCCTTGGCTATCAAAATTGGATGCAGGCATTTCTTAATATTTGCATGCAATTACTTGCAGACACCTTAGAAGATACACTACATTTAATATTTTAACAATACATTTAGCATTTTATGCATTTAGTGTTTTCTGGGTGATGAACATATTTAAAGAACAAATATGAATAAGAACCAGAAAGTATATCACTAGTCACCTTTAAATGACATATTTAAGATAATATGGTTTTCTGTAATGGTGAGTAAGGTAGTAAGGTATTAATAATTACATGAAGATCCAGGAAGAAGCAAAATAAATAAAACCAGAAATAATAAATTAAAATCTTGGTAAATCACAAGTTAACAAACACAAAACTCTAGGGGAAGTCAAATGAAATTAACCAGGACAGGTTGGCCTGAGTATGGTAAGAGAGTGTGCAGAAACACACCCTTGCCAGTTTGTCTATGATCCCATGAGGCACTGCTGCTGAGTTGAGAAAAGAAGCCAGCATCCTTTCTGGATGGCATATACTAACTGATTTCTGAGAGATGTCTCAGGTTAGGGTAAACATTAGTTCACATAGACAAAATATCATCACACTTGGCTTAAATTTATTTAAAGTTCTCTTTGCCACAGTAAAAATCCCTCTGTTTATCCCACTGACCATCTAGCTATGCTATTGGTAATTGTGCAAATTATGTCCTGGCCTGGCCTGGCCTTTTGAAGAGGTTCAGCTTCAAAGGACATTTCCCTTCTCCAAGTTTTTTGAGGCTTTGTCCTAAATAGAAGATAGGGGTTCTTAGCTGTAAATACTGATACGTAGTGTTTCCAAAATGTTTTTCCTTAAAACAGACTAATTTTTTTATTTGCAACTTGTGAAAACTCTTATAAGAGAGAAATTAGTGAGAACACACTGATGACTTGAAGGCACAGCCTTCTCAGGGCCCAAGCCAAATGACCTATGACTATGGAGCCAACAAAGCTACTACCTGGTGGTGAAATTTGGACATTCTTTACTTTTTGAACCAGTAGCATTGATAACCTCACACTGACCCTAAGAGGCTGATTAGCTTTTACATCCAGGTCTGTTGCTTAATCTCTATGGTGACAGAGTAAAGTGAAAAGCACTGGTCCTCTAAAGATGCTTCAAGAGAAAGCCTTTGGTTCCTTTTAAATTCTGAGGGTCTCCATTCTACATGGCATGCCTGGGTATCATTCTCTTTTGTGGATACTTGTATTAACAGTGAACCTATTGTTTTACAATGATGAAGAGACAGACTTCTTTCACAATATTCTAGATTCCTTTTCTCTGTCTGCCACTTGACACTAGACACCATTCAAGACTTCTCCAAAGGTACTGCCATTGTGTCCATGAGCAGGGCATATTTCCTTCAAATGTAGCAGATTAACATCACGGTACTCTCTTTTGAAATAGAAAATATGAGTTCACAGTTAGAGAATTAAAGCAGCTTTGTAAAAGTCAAAACGGAGAAAACACTGCTCTCCTGGTGGGTGTGGATACTGTTTCTTTCATTTATTTGTTTTTCACTAAGATAAAGAAAAATAGAATCTGAGTCAATTCTATGAGAGATTGAATGTGTTAAAATTAAATTTAATATTAGAACCAGAGAAAAAGTGGCTCGAGACTCAAGTGTTATAAAGTAAAATTTAAAACTGTCATTTAACATTACAATATATGTATTTAAAAAATGCTGGTTTTATACAGAGGTTCACATGGCCTAAGTTCAATCTGGCCTTGTCAAACACTAGCTGAGTGATTGATTACACGTGTTTTAAATATCAAAACTCGACCACCTTGTTTGTAAAATTTATATATTAAAAACATTAAGCGACACATTCATATAATGCTTAAATGTTGAGTTTTTCCAAATTACATTTGCTGACTTTGTGCATTCTGATACTTACTTTTCTTTCTCACCTTGACTGTGACTAATGTTGCTTCTGAGTAATACACTGACATATCATTGCTTTGCTCAGAAACTCAATTTGAGTGCATGTCTCCATCAGAGGTTTCACATACTTAGCACAGAGTAGGTCATCATAGACATATTTATTTCATAGGAATCAGGAAATAACCCAAAGCAGCATGGATTGGTTTTGTTCATCTAAGAGCCAACTGTTATATATTTGTTAACTCCGTTATTATAGTTATCCTACTGTGTGACTGTGAGCTCACTTTTGATGGGTCCCATCTTGACTATCAGAAACATGGGCGGGGCTTAAGTTTCCCACCAGTGGTGATGTAAGAAAAAAGATACACAGGTGCTCAGGGTTCCTAGCATCTCAGCATTCCAGTGGGCTGACTTCCAGTCCTCCAGAGTTCCTTGATTTCCGGAGACAGAAAACATGTTTTGAGGTTTATGTGTCAATACTCATTACCTTATCCTGAGGGTAATGACGAAAGCCATTTCTTATCCAGCAAAGAGATAACCACAGCCCTGATTCTCTCACTTTAGATGGCCATTTGTTAATTTATTTTTAAAGAAAAAATAAGATATTGAGCATAATGTATATTTAAAATTCATAATCATTTTTATCAAATATATACATGTGAAAATGGCTAAATTAAAATGAAACACTGTCATCTGTTTAAGTAGACATTGGGAAATTTCCTTCCATGAAGTTTTATCAATTAATATTTTAAATGATTTAAAATAAGAGCATTAGCAAAATAAGATATAATAATTATGATTAAAATGTGTTTACCTTTTATTAAAATAATTTTCCCTAAAGATTAATTTATTTAGTGACATAAAGTATCAAGGGGCTTAAAAATCCAGAAAGAAAGAATGTAAGCCTGTGGTACATATGTAAGGAATCAGTAATATATAAACTCTTTGTAAGGGGAGTTTGTTTCCTCTGTGGAAGTGAAAAGTACATGATGTGCATTAAAATTCATTGACCACCATATCTGAGTAAATGTATTTTACATTGATTAATGTAGTGGAAACATATTCACTAAGTGACTATAGAATCATGATGCAAAAAGTGATTATTTTATCATCCTTTATCACTGCATTTATGAATTTTGCATTATCTATAGACATTAATCAAATAAACTGAGTACATCATCCAATTCTCTTTTGCCAGATTTGTAGAAATGGGTTGAAATATGATTTAGTTACCACTAAATTCATATACTAAAGATCTAGGTCACAGGACCTTAGGAAAAATTGGTTATGTAAAGTAAATACATTAGAATAGACCTTAATTCAATTTAATGATATTATAATAAGATTACATTTGGATATGAAGAAAGTGACCATAGTTTTACATTAAGAAAAAATATTATGTATTTAAGGACATGTTTAGGGTGGCCATATATCCCCAAAGAAGTGAAATCTAAGAGCAAAACCAACCTGTCCTCATCTTCATTTTAGATATCTAGTCTTCAAGAGGTTGAGAAAATAGATTTTTATCATTTAATCTCTGTTATAGTTTGTTGTTTCAACTCTAGTAAATGAATACAGTTAGTTTTCTAAATGGCATTCTCTTATATAGAACACTTTTAGATTTAAATTAGAATTGATTAGAAGATGACGTAGAAAGGGTACCTCTTGTGATGTGCACATGCATAGGCTTTACTGTTATCAACACTTTCCATCAGAGATATATATTTAGCATAATCGTTGAACTTGTCCTGACACATCATCACTCAAAGTCTGTAGATTAAATTGCTCTAATTTCAGGTCTTGCATAGTCTCTGGATTCTGACCACCAGATAATGGCATCTATCTACCACTTAAGTGTCTTATAAAGTAATTTGATTGCTTCCTAAATCCTGTGCTTAACCCACTCATTTGCCCCTCTCATAAATACTGGGAGCAAGCATTCAATTTACTATCTCCATTTTTCTTCATATAACCATTTTCAGGATTACATATATTTAAAAATTAAAATATATACAATTATATAATATATATATGTATATATGTATATGTTTGTGTGTGTGTGTGTGTGTGTGTGTGTGTGTGTGTGTAAGCTTTCATGATAGGCACTGGTGTTTCTTCCATGATTTATAAGTTATACTCTCTTTGTTTCAGCACAGATGTACATACTCTGGATTCATTACATATTCTTTATGAATAACCTCCTGAAAGATAGCTTGGGTGCTTTTAAATTTTAGCAATTAAAAACAAATTTTCTGTAAACATCTACTTATACATTTGGGGATATATATATATATATATATATATATATATATATATATATATATATA